>CABHPP010123958.1:0-13348 GCA_902168425.1 Peromyscus attwateri
AAAAAAAACTAGTGTAAAATTAGCAAAATAAAGCTTTCACCACTGTAGTTATATATCTTCTTTCCTTTACAGCAGAAATCTCACTATATAACTCAGATGTGTTTGCGTCTATAGAGCCTCACCTTGTCTTTCCAGTACAAGGGATATCAGGTGCACACTTCTTTTTTTCAGGTGAAATTAACACTATTGACAGTGACCTAACACAACAGATGTCTCTACATTTGCACTATATTTTTTATAGTCTCTTCAGGAAAAGTGTGAAATACAAAAAATAATTCCTACATAAAAAGGTTAGATTCTGAATGTACCTTAGAAATAAAATACATTTAATAACATTCAAAAGAATGTGCAGCTATTTATATTAATATATTGTAGGGTAGACTCTAAATATATGTTATCATACATAAAATATCATTTCAAAATTATAAAAACTTTTTTTTTTTGGTTTTTTGAGACAGGGTTTTTCTGTGTAGCTTTGCGCCTTTCCTGGAGCTCACTTGGTAGCCCAGGCTGGTCTCGAACTCACAGAGATCCTCCTGGCTCTGCCTCCCGAGTGCTGGGATTAAAGGCGTGTGCCACCAACGCCTGGCTCAAAATTATAAAAACTTTAATCTATTAACTAAAATATAATGGGAATTTACACTCCTAATATAAGATCTCTATTACATGGAATAAAATCATATCTTATAGGAAAATAGACAAATTGGCTATTATGTTAAAAAAAAGATAATATTCCTCTTTTGAAAGACTCATTAGAATCAATAAATTTGAAAATTTTGGTGAATCAAAACAACATTATCAACTAAATTTAAGTGAGTAATGTGACAGAACACTCACTATTAAACAAATAAAAAATCAATATCAATCAATGATCTTTTCATGTAAAAAGCATGAATCCTAGCCAGACTTACCAAGGTCAGGAGTGAGAGAAACAGCACATTTTTTGAAGACACAAACTCTGATGCTCACATTTGAAGGTACAGGAAGTCTAAAATGATCCAAAAACAAAAGTGTGAAACTTAAATAAAAACCAATTCCACTCATAAGAGTCCAGAGTGAGAAGCTTGACAATGAAATCATAACAGTTATCTCAAGAACTAATAACAGTTTTATCCAATTCTTGTGAATACTGAGGATTAGAAGATGCTTCTAAGTGTATTCCTGAATGCTAGCCTCACTCTGGTATTAAAGCAAAAAGAGAAGGCACTCAAATATTTGACCCATATCACTCATAAACACCCCTAAGAAGCTTTAAAATTGTCCAAAACACAACAAACTTCACATATATTAAAAGGTCAAAAGGGCTAAGTTTATATCAAAATGCAAGTGTAGTATAACATTTTAAAGATATGCAGCAAATTACATTCATAGGACAATAATGTATGATGATTACAATATAGAAACTCCAGGATTACCGGCCAGCCAGCCTAGACAAAACAGTGAGCTCCATGTTCAGTGATAGGCCCATCTCAAGTAAGTTAATGGGAAAAGCAGTTTTGGAAGACAAATGACATTGGCCTCAGACATCTAGATACACACATAAGGGTCAGCCTGTGTGTTTATATGCACACACCCTGAAAGAGTTAAACATGAGAAAGAGGAACGAGTACCAGTCTTAGACCCCCAAACTGTTAGCCTCAGCAGAAATATTCTTGTGATATTTCTTGTGGCATCAGCAGAATAATCTTGTGACATTATCTGGGTCGAGCAGAACTTCCCGTGGCTATTCTAGGAAGAAAAAAAAAAAAAAAAAAACAGCCCCCATGGAAAGTCCCCATAGTTATACACCCCTCCCCGGTACTGATTTTTAAACTAGCCAATTATGTATTGCCCCGAATGCTACGCTAATTTTATGGGTTTTGCCTTTAAAAGATGCATGCAATTATTGTTCGGGGCTCCTCTCACTGAATGGTGTAGGGGGGTCCGTTTGCGCAAATGATCAAAATAAAGCCTCTTGTGATTGCATCAACTGGTCTGGAGTCCGGGTTTCTGGGGCACCCACCTGAGAGTATAGTGCCCTGAGTCTGGGGTCTATCAACCCAAACATCCATACACACACAAAACAAAAATCCAAGTGTGAAAAATGTCAGAATAAACTTGAGAGCAGACATTTAAAATGTCAACACTGGAGTCCAACAAAGACCACAAAAAAAATACCTTGATTAAAAATAATATAGTGTTCAAAAATATGAATATTATGTATGGCAAGAAGTTAATTTCTCCAAACTGAACAATGAATGCAACACTTTACTTATTGCATATATTATTCATACTTTGGTATTCCTAGAAATAAACATGCAAATTTTGAATGAATAGGAAGACGATAATAACATAATACACACTGAACAAGTGTGAAGAATAGCAAGAACAGAGAACTTGATGAATGTAGTGTTATAAATTGTTTCATAGCTACCAAAGTCTATGAAGTCCTGGGATCATAATGGAGAGCATCCATCAGAGGGAAAATCTACAGATGTTTTAATCTTTCACTATCTGTACCAATGAGTATGTATCTGGAGGGAGAAATGATTACTTTCCATAAGCAGTGTTCAGGCAAGCCATATTGAAGAGATCTCCTGAGTGAAACTTCCCTGTTGAACACAAAAGACACAATGTTGCAGCAGATACCATAGCCCTCTGGCTCTTACTTCTTTCCACCTTCTACTCTGTGATGTTCTGGGAGCCTTAACTGTAGGGATTGTATTATAGATATATGAACTAGGGCATGCCATGGTCAGCTGTTCTCCACATTTTGACTAGTTATGGACATCTTGTAACAGTCTGTCTTCAGTGAAAAATTGCTTTCATGAATGACAAGAGCTATATGTATCTGTTAGTGTAAGATACATATCTAGGATAAGCTGCAAATTATACTGGTTTATGAAAGTATCAGTTGTCAATAGTAACTTTCCTGTAGTTTCCATAGCCTCACCAGACAGGAGTTTTGTGTTTTTGGATTTTGTTTCAGTAGGTATATAGTTTTAAGCATGCATTTCTTCCTAATAAGTGTATTATAAGTTATCAGCTTAGTTTTAAAAATATATGTACATGTGATATATTTGCATCATTTTTGGCCTTCCCTCTACTCCTTTTAACTCCCCTTCACCACCCAGAGTCCTTCACAAATTTATAGCACCTTTTTTTATTTAAGTATTATTGTTATATGCACACACATAGATAACAAATTAATATGCAAATACAACCTAAGTTCATTTAGTGTTTCTCTGTATAAAAATGTATTATGATAGTGAATGAATATATATTTATGATATTATATATAATTAGGACTGATTACTTGTTATTGGTTGAACCATTGTTTAGATTTTCTTTAAAATGTTATACATATAAAAAAATGCATGAGACTTTGGATATAGTAATGAGTTTCAGAACCATAATTATTAGCACACAGAGATTTGAACATTTATAATTAGTTCCTTTCTAAAACTCCTAAAGTAAATCCTCAAGTGAGATAAAATTTTGCTTCATAAAAAGCCTAACAAAATACAAGTGTTGTTAAACTACATAGATTACCATCAATAATCATAATAAAAACTTTTAATAAGTATAAAATTATAACTCTTAAGATTGAGCCACCTGCAAAGGCTGAAATGGGTAAAAACATCATTATTATAAACAGAACTGAATACCTGCTTGAATCAAAGCATATGGCTCAATTCAGATTAGCAATAAAGCAATGTAGAAATGGGAGTCAGAAAAAGTCATGTTTCAAAATTCTGAAGAACTCAAAGTGAAAGGTGTACGTCTTTTAAATGCTATATAATGTCATACAGTGAGTAGATGACAGGTTGTGATAGATAATGAAAAAGCTATATTTGTAATAAAATTAAAGGTGTTATTTCCTTATATTTTTATATGTATAATTAATCCACCAAATCTGGAAATAACTTATTACCAACACAGATGTTCATTAGGAAATAAATCATTATAATGGACTATAATAATTTGAATCTGGTTCTATTCAATGCATTTCATTTTTCATTCAGAATCTAGTCAAACATGCAATCTGCTATAAATATTTTTAAAACAAAGAAATGATATTTATCAAAGGATATATCTTTCAAAACTACTTAAATAAAAATATTTCCCAATATTTGTCTTTTAAAACTTTAAATGCAAATTTTAAATCATACAGTTGATAATTTTATGTAGCATTAAACTCTTCATGATATAAGGAAAAAGCTATACCAATATTTTAAGTTTTATTTGTATCTTTGGTAAAGATTAATTGGTTATATGACTTCTGTTGGAATGTGACAGTAAAGGGATAATCACAAAGGCTGAGTACATAGTTTTTAGAATTTATCATTTTTATAAAAATGATACACCAAATTGAGGGTATAGTTATATCTTTCAAAAGTAATACTGAAGAATCATTACAAATGAGAAAGAATTGCATGTTTCAAACACTGTTTAAAAAATTGAAGGAACAATAAAAATTACAATAATCTCTGAGAACATTTACTTTCTGCATCTGAAGTAGTTTCTTAAGAATCCTCTTTGAAGAAATAAGCCCAAACACAATAGGACATCAGGGTTGTAAAAATCCTTAAGAATTCAGAAATTAAGAAACTTTGCAGGGGTGACTTACCAGCATGACTTAACCTAGGGCTGATGCTTGATAAATTATGGAAGCCAATTCTCTTAAGGATGTCTGTATCCATTGGTTTAGAAGAGAAATCTTGACTGCAGCGTCTTCTAGAATATCATGAAGTAAATGGTCAAATCTTAGGTATGAAATTGTTGTGATTATCATTCTTCCACTTCATCAGTATCCTAATCACTAAATTCTCTGGTTCTTTTATGGGTTCACATACAGTGGAGAGAATTCACAGCAGAGAGGTAAGTGTTGTTCCCCTTACTCAAGTTCATTAGAGATACATGAGTGCATTAATGGCCACTTAAATTTCAATTAAAAATTTGATTTCAGTCCCAGGCATCTCTCTGAAAAATACCATTTTATAGACAAGTGTAGAAGAAAGTTATTCTATATAAAGAGTCTTAATGAATGAAAAACAAAATCCAAAGGGTTAAGTTTGCAAGACTATGTCAGTTAGTTTTTATTGTCTGAGATAGCACTGGCCTATCTTGATTCGTCAAATTCTTGATAATCACCTACAGCAAATGAGTTCACAGATCCACAAAATTGTGTAGTTTTAAAACATAACTGTTTAGAAAGTTATTATAGTAGTTTATTCATATGAACTTATGGGAAATCCAGAAACTAACTTGAAAATTAACACACACACACACACACACACACACACACACACACACATACACACACTATACACCACACACACACACATTTAGTCAATAAAGAAGACAAACTTATTAACATTCAAATTATATGAATTCTGCAAAATTAGTAGGGATTTTTAAAGAAGCAAATGTATGAGTAGACTTTGGAGATATATTTCAAAAATAAATAAAGAGAAAAAAAGATGTGTGAAAAGATTATGAAAGATTTGAGTTAATAGTGACATTTTTCTTTCTAATCAAGTCAAATTATATAGAAAGCCCCTTCTGTTTCAGAAGAACGTCTTTTCTTTTCTTTTTTTAAAATAACAGATAAAAATAAAAACCCCTTTTTGACCATGGTATAGGTGCACTACTAAGATTTCTATGAGAATTATAGAATGACAGATATTACAAAAATAGCATGTGCTTCTACAGATGATTATTTCTGATGGTGACATATGCTTTTATTACTAGTATTTGAGAGGTTAACAGTGGGAAGATTCAAGGTCATTTCTGCTACATAGCAAGTAGAAGACCAGTCTGTGTTATTTGGGTCCTATTGTAGTCTCCAAAAAAAGCTTATGCATTCTACATGTAAGCTCACACACACATGCACACACACACACACACACACACACACACACATACACATAAATATGCATACATGTGTGTATATATATGCATATAATCATGCATATATACTACATAAATTAATCCTGCACATGTATCATCCAATTAATCGTGTAGTTAATTTAAGGTAACAGAATAATCATTTGTTATTTATTAGCAAATAAATGAATTCCCATACAAATTAACAGGAGGTACATTGTACAAAGTTGTTTACTCAATTCTCTAGTTTTGATTGATTTTCTTTTTAATGGTTTTTCGAGACAGGGTTTCTCTGTGTAGCTTTGTGCCTTTCCCGGAACTCACTCTGTAGCCCAGGCTGGCCTCGAACTCACAGAAATCCACCTGCCTCTGCCTCCCGAGTGCTGGGATTAAAGGCATGCACCACCAACACCCAGCTAGATTGATTTTCATGTAAAATATTTTATTTCTTTTCTTTTAATTTGGAGACAGAAAATTCTCAAACAATGAAGTGAAGCATTATTTGCATTCTGAACTAAGATGCTTATCTCATCTCCAAGCCAGAGTCAAAAAAAGAGGCACTTTATATTACATTGATTCTTACAACTCCTATCATATCCCTAATTCAGTGATTTTCCTTCCCAAATATATTAACTTGATGTTAATTGAAGATGTTAAATGATGATGTTAAATGAAGAATACATAAAGCTTGTTCCTAATGCATGTAGAGTCTCACGTTTTGTCTCTTTTTCTATATTCTTGAATTCAGTTTCAAAATAAGAATCAGTGAAGTATTTTCAAAAACAAGGAAACAAAGAAACAATGCCAGAAGCACTTTCAGGTCAGCCTTAGGCAAAGCATGACTCACAACTCTCTTTACTCTTCCTTACATTGGATATTGTAGGTAGAGAAGTTATTATCCTGAGGCAATGATATCAAATTCTTCAGTTGGAAAGTCAGAATACTTATTTAGCCAAATTAATTTAATTTAAAATTGGGGAAAGATTTTTGTTGTTGATAGATTTTATTAATTTATTTTTGAGAAGTAATATTATATTTAAAACCCACAAGTTTTTGAAGGATGCAAGTCATATTAATTGAAAGTAGGAATTCATTTATCACAAGTTGTATGCAGATTATAACATGGATTTTCAAACCTGACAAATTCATACAGTTGAAAATTAGTATAAATAGAATAGAAAAGATGAAATTCAGTTATATAATGTTTTCAATAAGTAAAATAGGATATACTAGAATGCTTTTGATATTTGTGAAAAGGATCACCCTGGAAGACATTATGTTTGATGAAGTTAACATCATGTAGACATAATTTATAATCTCACTTACATGTACATCATAAATGGTCAGACTCAGAAGGAGATAGTGATTATGGTCAAACTGTACCACATTAAAATACACAGAATAAGTACATTCTAGGTCTCTGTGATATAGTACAGACAAACAATTAATAATATACTAAGCCAATGTTCTCTTTCAGAATACAACTTAACTATTTTTACCACAAACCAGAAAGAAAAAGAACATGGGAATTTTAGCCATGAGACTTAAGAGAAGTATTGCTGAGCTTAACTACAGGAATCATTTCAGCATATGCGTGTCTCAGCATTGTTATTTGTACTCTTTGAATGTACTTATAGATGATATTTGTGTGTCCATTGTGTATCAGCAAGCTTATTACAAGATAACACATGTATTTCAAACCAATTCTGGCTAACATATTACTGATGGGATGTACTAAAATTGAGTACACACTAGTTATCAATGAATTCAGAGAGAGCAGTGAAAGTTAACAATAGCTGTAATGAAAGTGAGAAGTAGTGATTAATAATAATTAGGGTTATGAGGTGTGTTTGGAGCTAGTAAAGATACAGTTAATGACTTTCAAAATCTGTGAAGATAATATTCAACCAACACCTCATGAAGGATGGTAGGATACCAGGCAATGCCATGTTCTAAATGCCAGTGTTGAATAGAAGGTTAGATGAAGATGAATTAGTGTATATAGCTGCCAGATTCACATTTACAGCAAGTGATCCAGCTGTAGAAAAAATACTATTATCCTAAAGATATTAGTACTGTAAGGGGAAAACTGCTAATTGTTCCTTTCTAAAGTAGGTCAACAGCTACAATAACAAACACATCTAGTAACATAATAGAACAAACCCAGTTTCTGCTATTGTCAATCTGTAACAGAAGTGGACAGAACAGGGAATCCCTCAGAATGACCACATAGAATAAAGAACTAAGTTCAGAAATAGATGTTATGGAGCATGCAGGAAAGGAAAGAGAGAACTAGAAAGACAATGGAAGCAGAGGGAAAACAGGAAGACCTAAGAGAGTGTTACAGCATCTTAATCTCTACAGTGAAATCTTTAAGAAGAAAGACAAAAGAGAAATATTGTTAACACTAAATAAACTATGCCTCATATTGACATCGTACCACTTATTGTCATACCGCGTCTCATGGTAATGATATATAAAAAAGAAAGTCACCTGCCCAAAAGTAACCTCTTTCTGCCTAATAAATTATTTCCAAAATGACACCATGTGGGAGGAAACTTAGCAGTCAGAGTGGAGTCATCTTATATGAGTCAGAACAATTTGTTCATCGCTCTACCTCTGAAGCCTATGACTAGGTTTTAAAATGAGTGTTTGGCAAAGGTCTTAGTCACTAGCATCACCTGCATTTCCAAAGCCTTTTGAGGACTTTAGAAATTCCTGTGCTCTGCATTCAATAAGCATCTCAATTGTCGAAGACATATTAGTGCAGAGTGTGAAGCAGGCAATGGGAAGAGAAGTAGTAGATCCTGTGATTATGTGCTCTGGAAAATTCATTTAAAATTGAAATGAGACAAATCTACTCTTCTTACAAAAGCTTTCAGTTTCTAAATTAAAAATGCTACTGAGGGAAATTAGGGAAAAGTAGGTGAGCTCTTTCTGCAAGGTTCTGCCTTCACTGCTGGGCTGGTTGTCTTTTCCTTTGTAATTACGGTTCTGATTATCAGGCGTGTGTTAAACTGAGTTTTCAGTCATTCTGTTGGAAGCTGGCAAATAGGGTGGTTACATCTGTCACCCCACTTTCCTCCCAAAAAACTGTGCTTTTACAAGACAGGTATTCCCAGTAGGACTTAAGGAAAAGTGGTATCATTTTACTCAAATTTATGAATTTTCCTTCATCCTGATGGTTACAAAACTCAACCTAATCTTTGTTGTTCTCAATATTTCATTTTAACAATACATTTTAATGGGGAAGATGATAGTTGACCTCTAATATATGTACAAATATATTCCTAATACTCTCCTCAACAAGCAGTTAGTAAAATAATGGGCTATCCCATCAAATTTAACTTAAAATACATGTTTGCATGAAAAGAGGAACTAAATGAAATATTGAAAATTAAGAACTGGATGAGAAGAATAGAGAATGAGTACCACAGACTTCTACAATGTAAAATAGTGAAACTGTGCAGAAGCATTAGAAAGCAATTGGGAGATTCAAGAAATAAGAAGAAACATTTAAAAAAAATAGTGACAAATGAGCTGAGATCCCATTATTGTTTCTTTTCCTTTCTGTCACTTTTTAAAAATGAAAATAGATGCTTTTCTCATACAATATATCCTGGTTATATTTCCCCTCCCTCTACTCCTTCTGGTTCATTCCCACTTCCCCTCCCCTCTGGATCGAGTCCCTTTCTGTCTCTCATTAGAAAAGAACAAGCTTCTAAGAGATAAACATGATCAAATACGATATAAGATGAAACAAAACTGACATATCAAAGTTGGAATCGCAACTCGACAGGAAGAAAAGGGTCTGAAGAGCAAGCTCAACAGTCAGAGACCCACTTGTTGCCACTCTCAGAAATCCCGTGAAAATACGAAGTTAGTAGCTGTAATATATATGCAGAGGACCTGATATCAACCCATGTAGGTCCTGTGCTTACTGCTTCAGTCTCTGTGAGCTCATCAGTGCCTCACTTCGTTGACTGAGAAGGCTCTTACTCTGCTGCTGTCCTGCATCCCCTCTGGCTCTTACCAATCTTTCTGTCTCCTCTTCCATGTGATTCTGAGCTCTGAGGGGAGGGATTTGAGTGAGACCTCTAATTTAGACTCCCATTCTACATAATGTCTGGTTGTGAGTCTCCACATCTGTTCCAATATGCTGTCAGAGGAAGCCTCTCTGATGATCACACTGTAAATGTTTTTGCAATAATACTTTTTGTGATATTTTACACATGTAAAGTATAATATGAGAAATGCAAATACAGGTAAAAAACATTTTTGTTCATTCATTTTCTGAATGGTAATGCTTCTCATAAAATATTCAGCAATAAAAAAATAAAGGCAACAGGATATACCTCACTCTTTGACTGTCCAGTATTTTACAAATTTTGGCCAAATACTTGTGTCTAATCTTAAACTGCATTCTGTTTCATAATGGGAACTGCTTTAAATATTTTTGAATAAATGGGACAATTTCCCTAATTTTGTTTATACTTGTGCTGCCGCCCCCCCCCCCAAAAAAAAAAATGTCTCAGGAACACCAATGCCATTTATCTCTTTAAACATCTTTCTTGCTTGATAGATCAGGCACTTTCTTTCCTTCTTCTCTTTCTATTTTCTTCTTTATCTATCTTCTTATGGTCTTACTGTTTCCAAAATCATGAATTTTCAGTACATTTCTGGATTACCACTGACTGAACACATTCTCTCCTCATTCTTACTTACCTAAAGTGTGAGGTATGCTCAATATTTAGTACCAAAGCTTAGAAGGTTTTAATTTGTTGAAAATAATTAATTGATTAATAGCACACTATAATTCAAGAAGTTATAAATTTACTTTGTTTTTGTTTTAATTTAATTTCTTTTTTTAAAAAGATTTATTTATTTATTATGTATACAGTGTTGTATCTGCACATATCCCTGCAGGCCAGAAGAGGGCACCAGATCTCATTACAGATGGTTGTGAGCCACCATGTGGTTGCTGGGAATTGAACTCAGGTCCTTCGGAAGAGCAAGCAGTGCTCTTAACCTCTGAGCCATCTCTCCAGCCCTAATTTAATTTCTTAATTCATTTTACATACTAACCACAGATCCTCTTCTCATCCATCTTCCTGCTTCCACCAGCCTTCCTTCGCTGACCCACCCCCACCCTGGATTCCTTCCTCTGAAAGGTTAAGGCCTCACATGGGGAGTCAGCAAAGCCTGGTACATTCAGCTGAGGCAGGACCAACCCCCCCCCCCCTACCTCCCACCTCTGCTGCATCAAGGGTGAGCAGGACTTCTAACCTTAGGTAATGGGCTCCAAAAAGCAAGATCATGAACCAGGGATAGATCTTGATCCCACTGCCAGAGGCCTCTTAAACAGACTAAGCTGCACAACTGTCTTCCATATGCAGAGAGCCTATTCCAGTCCCATACAAGTCTCACACCTGTCAGTCTCAAGTTTGTGAATTTCTACAAGCTTGATTCAGTTGTCTCTGTAGGTTTCCCCATCATGATCTTGATCCCCCTTTTCTCATATAATCCCTCCTCCCTCTCTTTGACTGGACTCCCAGAGCTTGGCCTGGTGCTTGGCTGTGGATCTCTGCATCTGCTTCCATCAGTTACTGGATGAAGGCTCTGTGATGACAGGGTATTCACCAATCTGATTACCAGTGAAGGTCAATTCAGGCACCCTCTCTACTGTTGCTAATAGTCTAATCTGGGGTCATCCTTGTGGGTTCCTGGGAATTTCCCTAGCACCAGGTTTCTCCCTTACCCCATAATGTCTCCCTCTATCAAGATATCTCTTTTATTGTTCTAAATTTAAATGGGAAACTAAAATTACAAGTAATTTCAAAATATTTTTAACTAGTTTTTTGATAATTCTTCATACTGATTCAAGAATGGCTGCACCAATTTGCATTCACACCAGCAGATTCCCCCTTCTATACAAATTTTTCAGAATTTACTGTCAGATTTATTGATTTTCTCTATTCTAACTGGAGTGAGGTGAAATCTCAAAGTTGTTTTAATTTTCATTTCTGTAATTGTTAAGAATCGTATATACTTTTTGGTGTATTTCTTAGCAATTAATATGTTTTCTACTGAGAAGTCTGTCTTCAAATTAGTAACCTATTTTCAATTAGGTTATCTATATCTATCCCTGACTTTGTTTCTCAAGTCCTTTGTATAATTTGGATATTATATAAATCTACCATATGACCCAACACAACTTTCAAATGCCCAAGTGGCTAAACTTGCTACTTCACAGGTACTTGCTCAGCAATGTTAATATCCATCATATTCATACTAATCAGGAAATGGAAACAACCTAAATCAATAATCAAAATCTAATACATAATAGACAGTGTGATGCTACTTACCTGTAAAGTAAAATAAAATTATGAAATTTGTACACAAATTGTTAGACCTAAGAAAGATTATATTGCAGAAGATAACCTAGACACAGAAAGATTAATCTTGAATGTTCTCACGTATGTGCAGTTACAAACTGTAAATGACATAGAACATCCATAGAAAACTGGAATGTTTAAAGGGACCACGGTGGGGATGGGGGATTCTGAGAGGAAATTACAAGATACCGGTGATATAAAACAGGAAAAGGGAAAAACTGAGAGTGGAATCCAACTAGTAAGGAGCAAGTGGGATCAACACAGAAGGAGAAGGGACAGGGGAAAATAAGTCCAAAGTTCTTTGCTAAAGCCTTTAACCTGCAGACACACACACAGACACACACAGACACAGACACACACAGACACAGACACACACACACACACACACACACACACACACACACACACGCACACGCACGTGATTTGAGTTGGAGTTGCCCCTGTATTTCTTTCTGGCAATTTGGCAGTAAACAGCCTGACAAGATAAGTGTAAAAGTACAGTAAGTTGTACTCTCACATCAGTGGCAACCAGCAGCTGTTTAGTTGGTCTTAAGGTCCGATCAACAGAAAGGAAATCCCACTGATAACTGGAAAACTAGCCAACTTCTTAGGGTAAATGGGGTCATGCCCAGCCACACTAGTGGAAGCCCATGAAGTGTGGACTGCTGGCTGTAGAGACCCCATGGGTCTGGACTAGGCCCTCTGGATAATGAAGACGGCTGTTTGGCTCGAACTGTTTTGAGAGCACCCAGGCAGGGGGATCGGGATCTGTCCCTGGTCTATGGGCAGGCTTCTGGATCCCGGTGCCTGTGGTGTGACACCTTGCACAGCCTTGGTGCAGTGGGAAGGGGCTTGGACCTGCCTAGGCTCAGTGTGCTGTGCTCTGCTGACTCCCCATGGGAGACCTCGATTTGGGGAATGTAGGGATGTGGGGTGGCTTGGGAAAGAGGGCTGGGGGTGGGAGGAGTGAGGAGGGGGGAGTCTGTGTATAGTATGTCGAGTGAGTAGAAAATTTCTTAATAAAGAAAAATGAAAGAAAAAAAAAGACACTGAGACAGAAAAACCCCAGCCCCCCCCCAAAAAAA
>CABHPP010123959.1:0-42878 GCA_902168425.1 Peromyscus attwateri
TTTTTTTGCCTTGCCACTTGGCATTGTTATAAAAAGCCTTTATGAATAAAGTTCTGGGCTGATGGATAAGAATTGAGGCCCACGCAAGGCTTTCCTGTGTTTGTTTCTCTCCCCTCTATATTTCTATCTAAGTTTCTTATCCCTCTTTGTTCAAGAGTCCTTGGGGTAAATAAATGTGGGAGCTGGTCTCCCACAAATGGCGCCAAAGAACAGGGACCCAGAGGCTTGGTGAAATGAGAGAGGGGGTGTTGCGGGTGTGAGCCATGCTGAATAGGAATTGAAAAATGAAGGCGATGGTATTTTATTCTCAGATGTGAAGGTTAGGCGGTGAGATGCTGAAGTTGAAAAGCAAGGTTGCAGTGTATATTTCTCTCTATATAAGTTTCTTTTTTATCTCTCTCTTAAATTCTATCTATAAAAATAAAGGAAAAAATGTAAGGTAGAGTAGTAATATAGTATAGAGAAATTTTAAGAAAATATAAAGTAGAATTCAGGAATATAGCATAAGGAAGAACTTATAATAAGCTTCAGGCATAAAGATATTGTGTAGGCTTAGGTATATTAGAGTAGAATAAGCTTTAGGTATAAGGATATTGTGTAGGCTTAGGTATATTAGGGTAGAATAAGACTTAGGTATAGAGTAGGATTTTTCCCAATCTGGGATGCAGAAAGCAGTGTTCATAGCAGACAGTGAGCTTGGCAGTCTGAGTGGCTTCAGACGCTCTGGAAGCCACCAACAATGGCAGATGTCAGAGCCAGGGCAAGCTGCAGCAGCCAGGCATCAGGTGCTGAGATCCTTGAAGCATCAGCACAATGCAGGTGGCAAATGCCTGAGACAGTGTGAGCAGCGAGAGTCTGCAAGCTTTCTGCTATGCTGTGAGAGAGGTGAATGACAGGCAACAGTTTGGAGAGCCTAGCATAGATGCCACGTTGTGGGAAAGGAGAACAGTGAGCAGTTATGAGCAGTGGAGACTGTGGAGACCAGACTGCTGCCAGGAGCAGAGAAGCAGTGTTAGTGCTGGATGAGTAGTTGAGACATGCTGGAGCCCAGAGAGCTGTGGAAGTGAGAGCCATACTCCAGGCTGAACAGCCAGACTGGGGTTCTGCAGGAACTGCTGATACTGATGCAACCCAAGCTCCTAGTAACAGTGTGTGGCTAGAACCATAGAGTTGCCCTGGTGCTACTTTTGGTCATGCAATCAGGACAGTATAAAGAGGTTTCTGGGACCCGGGGTTCTGACACTGGGCCCCTGGTGAAGCAGGTAATGGAACCCATGGAAGCCTCAATTCCTAGCAGCTTGGTTTCCTCCCAGAGCCAGGGTTGCTGTAAGACATCCATGGCTTAGCACATAGCAGCTGGAGAAACCTTGAGCCTGTGTGGCATGAGGCAATTGAGAGTCCTCTAGCCTCAGGATACAGGGCTCCTGGGAATGGCCTAGTTATGGGAGGCATAGACATACTTGGACTGTAAAAAGCCTGAACAGAACTAGCATAAAAAGCTTTGCAGTTTCTGTTTGCTGGCTGTAAGAAAGTCTTTTTTGAGAGGAACTTTGCATCAACCTACTCTTGTGAGCTAATAGCTTTCATCCTGAGGCAAAATGTGTTTAGGGAAAGACTGCCATAAAATGCTGCTATAACTGAAAGTACCTCTGTGCATGAGAATAAAAGTTGCAGAGACATGTTTGAATTAACATTGTTAACTGCAAAAGGTTTTTGGTTGTGAGAATCAATTCTTTATATTCGGAAGACTGGTACCAGAATTTATTGTTTTGAACTTTTTGGATAATTTTGAATTTACTTACACATATAGACTCTATCAACAGTGATGACTTATGAACTGTTTTATGGAAATGTTTATGTAAAAATGGAATGGCTTATGTAACTGGTTTTGTGTTAAAAATGGAACTGTTTAAATGAAGAAGTTTGGATTTTTTTTCTAACTAGGCTCAGGATTTAGTTTAAAAATTATAAAGAAAAGTGGAAGCTAATATTCCTCAGACTATTTAATTTAAAAGATTTCTTTCATGTTATTTGAGTGGGTTAATGTTATGTTTTGTATAGTTCTCTTAAGAAATTGCTTTTAGATTTTTGCTAAAGATTTTTTCGAGTGTTAATGGTTATAATGAGAGTATTGCTTTTGAATGTAGGTTTGTAAGAATTATAACTGTGTATGGTAATATTTATGTTAGAGTTATTATGTTAGCCTATTGATATTGATTCACCATGGTTTGGTGAATTTAAGAGAGTATTTAAGTTTGCTGCAAATGCATCATAAGTTTATCTTATGTTTTGTTAGCAAGAAATTCAAATGGTTCTATTAAGAGATTGCTTTAACATGTACTTTTGTTAAAGTTTTAAAAGTGTTAATGGTTCTATTAAGAGTTTGTTTTAAGATGTAAGTTTGAGAGAATTGTAATTATGTATAGCAATATTTATGTTAGAAGTATGTTATACTGTTAATGATGAAGCTAAGAGAGTCTATGGTTTGATGCAGTTATATCAGGAGCTTATTAATTTATTTAATGTGGTTGCATCAGGGGTTTTTTTTGCTTTAAAAAAAAGGGCTTGGTGCAGCTAAGACTGCTGTAGTCATCTTAGACCAATTCCAAAAAAGTATATTCTACCTTTATCATCCTTTACTCCTATACTGGGAGGTATGACAGCTATGGGGATTGCTGTGAGTTCTTAATGGGGAGCCCTTTAAAATATTAAGAAGGGGGACCTGTTGGAGCCCTTGAGGTTTCCTAGTGGCTTTACACATCAGGACTTCTTAAGAGGATGATTGGACCATGGTCCTGAGTGCCAGGTGTTTGGAAGGTTCTACACTTGGTTGTATCTAGCAGAGGGAAGTCTTTTTGCCTCGCCCCTTGGCATTGTTATAAAAAGCCTTTTTGAATAAAGTTCTGGGCTGGTGGATAAAGATCCAGGCCTACCTGAGGTTATCCTGTGTTTCTATCTGTTTCTCTCCCCTTTATATTTCTGTCTAAGTCTCTTATCCATCTCTCCTCAAGAGTCCTTGTGGTAAATAAATGTGGGAGCTGGTCTCCCACAAATGGCACCAAAGAACAGGGACCCAGTACATTTGCATTTTACAAATTCAGAGAAAATACTTCATTATCTACCCTATCTTGGTGAGTCCAAACTGGTGCACATAAATCCCTTTCAATCCTAACTTGTATTACTAACCCAAAACTATTCTTTTATGTCTCTCAACCTTATACACTTATACTTCTTTTGTGAGTTTCTTTTCTGAATTTGCTAACAAGAAAAACTATAACTGTCTAGTCTTCAGTTCCATCAGAGACCTGAGTACAATATTACCAGAGTAAACAGGAAATGTAGAGCAAATAACTTCCAAAACTGAGAAATGACAGTCACCCAAAGTTCCTCTGTAATATTGGGGCATCCATCTTCTGCCTGCAGGCCTAGAATATCTGATAGACTTTTCTGTGAGATAGCATTTTTGAAGGACTGTCCTGCCTTGTCTTGGCAAAATTTGGCAGTCACTTTCTTTTTTGTCCTGCTTATCCAGTTTGGACAGTAACCATGAGCAATTGAGACAAGGGCAGTTTCTTGCCCAGTGGCTAACTTTTACCACAACGAAACTCCATATAGGATTTCCTTGATGCCCATCATCTTCTCTGAAGTTGATTAGTGCTGCCAGGAGCAGACATATCTCATTGTCATAAAAAAAAAACTCATTTTATTAAAACATCTCAAATGCCATAGTCTGTAGATCTCTGAAGTGTTGGAAAACCACCTGTCAATATAAAATATATCTCTGACCTTGAAAACATACCTAACATGACTATAAGTTTGATTGTAATAGGTGATTATTAACCAGGATTTCTATATTATCCTAAATAGTTTGTAGTAATAATTTTCATGGACAAGAAATTTAAATTACATTGTTACATGAGCTGTATAGGTACAATACCTTGAACAAGAGTAGAAATGTATGTATACTAAGTTCTAACAAAAATAACCTTAAATTTGTATCAATATACAAAATACCTTAAACAAGATTAGAAACATATATATGCAGTATAACAAAATTAAGCTCAAATTTATATCAATATACAAAAATCCATACCAATGTAAAATATTTAAAGCGAGTACTTGTTTTTTTGGTTTAAAAGTAGATTCAATGATCTACTTTTTATCGTATTATTTCTATATCCTCCGTTTTTCTTTTCAGAACAAGATCCCTGAATCTAATCTCCTTTGTTCACCTTTTTCTCTGACCATTGCCAATAACAATTTGTACCTAACCACCCTAAATGATGACAAATATATAAAACCCACAGAATGACCAAAAACAGCCCATCCTATCTCTTGGGAATGTAGGCATTATGATCTTAAAATTACTTCCTGTTCTCTGTGGGTGATGGCATCTTTAGGGGATCCTGAAATAATTACAAAATTTTCAAGTCCTGGGAGAGCTAGCTGTGTCATTTGTTGTCCTGTCTCTGTGTAATAGGAAAGTGCAAGGCTTATCTCAAGCCCTGGCTGGAGTAGTCTGTGAGGCTGGACCATCTCAGCTAGCCACCCTGAAATTTTCCTGAGCAGTTTGTAGTCCAAAGCAGATATTTGGGTGGTGTTTGTCAGCATAGTTTTATCACCCAGTTCAGGTAGACTCATCATTGTGGGGACCCATCCTCCTTTTGGAGACTTCAAAAGTCACTGTTAGGCATGGTCAGGGTTCATTACAGAAAACTTAAACATTTTAAATATCACGTGCAGCAGATATCAAAGAAGTTAGAGGATCGTATTTTGTTATGTACATACAGAGTGCAAAACTTAATTCCTAGCTACCTGATAGAGACTCAAACCCGAAATCATGTACAGGAAGTTAGATGAAGCCTTAGTTAGTACTCTATATGACCATTAATATCATGAAAAAGTTTATATATATGTATATATATATGCATTTTTTAAATTTTGAGATAATATTTATACATCATGAAAAGTGTTAAAACATCAAAATAAAAGCAAAGGATTATGATATTACTGGCAATAAAAAGTCCTTTAATTTTCATTTTTCTTCTGTCCCATAGTAGGTGGCTCTTCTGCTATGAGACACAAATTTTGGATTTTTCTTTAATAAGTTTTCTTGGGTTTAGACAAGGAGAAATCCACAATTCAACCCTGAAAGCCAGCTTTAATTTTTAATTGAACTGGACTACAAAAAAATCCATTTTCATTATATGTCTGTAGACCACAGCAGAAACAAGCATTTGGGAAGATGTATGAAATTGTATCCTGTTGGAAATGTAATATACCAAATAGGCCAATTTACTCTTTTTCTTGGAACATATTCTCTGGATTATTCATCTTTTCTCTTCAGATGTCTCATGTGTCCAGTTGTCTTCAGATTCCTTGGTTGGATGCTTTTATTCTCCTGGAAAGATAAAAACAAAACCCTGCCCTAACTCTGACTTTAGGGAGTTTCCCTTTTGGAAAGTTATACCTGATCAAATGAAAAGCACTTTTTAGTCTTATATGTTAAGATTATATATGGTCAAGCTGGTTGATAAACTATCACCTCTTCTAATTAAGAGGTTTCTCTTGTTTGAATCTAATCTTTATCAATTTTGATGAAACCCATATCTTTTCTTGTCCTGTAATTTTTCTGATGTCAAAGACCATTTTTACACCCAGACAGGTTTCTCAGTTAACCATTTTAGAGTTAGAGCTGTTGGTACTTTTGAAAGATCAGCAGATGTTCTGGCCTGTTTTTGTACAACCTGAATGGTTGGTGACTATTCTTTATATTACCTTTTAATATTGCCCCCAGAAACATATATTAGTTTATGGATAGTTTCTGAGATTGAAGTAATGTTAATCTGAGTATTCCATTGCTGTAACAAATCATGTCCTCATAAATTCATTGCTATGTTATCCACATATGGCTTTAATTTCTCTCTCTGTCCTTCTGGCCCTATACATTTGACCCATCTCATGCTTTATTTTACCTGACATCAAGTTCCAATTCCTAAAAGCTGAACATTTGCCTCCTGAAAAGGCCAACTTGTATGCCAAGATTCTAGACAACTATTGTTAAATCTGCTCCTGTATCTACAAGACCCTCAATTACAATGTCATTTATGCATATTTTTAACTTCAGTCTTTGGTATTTTATAGAAGTTTGCCAACATATTTGTTTTATGGATTCTCCTGAAATTTTTGTTTTATCTTTTAAAGCTGTTCTATCATGCAGAGCAGGATGGTTTTTCACAACAGGCATTAGGCTCTTTAATTGCTCTGTGGAGGAGTTTCCCCCAAGGTGACATGAATGATTGAAACAAATTTCATATGGGGGCCTGTGAGAGGCCCCCAAAGCATTTCTCGATGACAAAGGGTTATCTTTTTGGTCCATTGTTGATCTGCATTTATTGGTCTAATTTTGGTCTTTGGCACACCTTCTGCATACTCCAGAAACTAGGGACCTTCTCTTTTGATTATTCCTAGCAAAAACATTGTTTCTAGCAATGACCTGCCTACAATCCCTTTTTAGTTGACCTTGTTTACCACAATTAAAACATCTGACATTTCAAGTTTTCCTCAAGCCTCTAGAAATCACCCCTTCTATCCAGCATCATCATGGTTATGAGATTCAATATTGACTGTATCTCAGATCCATTCCTCTATGGGTGATGATCTTGCCTTTAAAGGCCTAATTATCCTTTTGCATTGTGAATTAGCATTTTCAAAAGCTAAAGATTCAATTATTATTTGTCTAGCTTGGTGATTTGGTATTGTTCTGTTTACATCTGAAGTCAATCTTTGTAAAAAAAAATCAATGAAAGTTTATTTTGGCACCTATATAACGTTAGTAAATTACTCAGTTCTCCTTCTGACTTCTCCATCTCTGTTCCCAGCATTGAAAGCTGGTATATGGCATAGGGCCAAGGTGCTCTTGTCTTTGTACATTAGCATAATCATCCTTTCTCAGAAGTTGGGCTTGGGAAATTTCAATACCTCTAGCCCTACTTCATTCTTTAATGGTCCTAGCCTTATCTTTTTTATCAGGTCTTCCATTTTAATTGAGGACCACACTCCAATACTGCTGTAACAATGTCTCTCCAATCTTGTGTAATAATTCTGTTACAAGTTGTTAATATCTGCCTCACAAAAGGTGAATGCATACCATTGAGACTATTGCTTCTTTAAATCTCCTCAACTCTAACATTTCCACAGGAATCTAGTGAGCTCTTCCATAGCCTTGGGGAGTACCTGCCATTTGGTGGTTGTCCCTATATGGTTAAATTAAGGCTGTTTTTTTTTCTTTTATAATATTGAGTTTTTCCTCTCTAATTTCATAATGTAATGGTGAGATTGGTTCTCTTTTAAATTCCTGTCTGTACCTGAATATCTCTACTACCTGTTTTAATAAGATTTTCTGAAGCTTGTAAATTATCAGTCAAAATTGCATTATTTTCTTTAGTAACCTTTCTAAGGCCATTATCTTGGCATTGATATCAACCAACATTTTTAGGAATAAATCAAGAATTACCAAACTGATAGTGATTATAATTGGCATTATGTAAATCCCCGCTGATTGAATTATCCCCTTATTTAATTGTTTCATTTTCAAACCATCCATTGCGGAACCCTACAGAGACCTAACTCCCTTCATTTTAATATTTTTCTCATTTTTAATGTGGGAATCCTCTCTCTCTCTCTCTCTCTCTCTCTCTCTCTCTCTCTCTCTCTCTCATTCCCCCTTTTCCCTTTTAAGAATTCCAAATTGTCTCACCAAATCTGATGATGATGATAGTGAAGTAAAAGTCTGGCTGTCACTGCCTAGCTTGTCTGGGCTGAGAATGCAGGTGATGCCCAGCCTGATTGAGGACAGCTGCCACTGATCGAGTGTTAGCAGCCTGAGGAGGGGTCCAAAGAAAGCTCACAACCAAAGGGGAAAAGAAACCTAAGAGCCAGCCATCTAAAAGACAGACACAGGGAACACGTTTAAAAGGAGCATGTGTGATCGGCAGGAAGTGAGAGCACAGAGCTGCCTGAAGGCAGAGCTGGTCAGTGGTAAAGGACTAACTCTGGCAGCATTTGCAGCCCAGGTGCCTATGGAGATTGGGGTTTGTGGAGATGACTGTAGACAGATTGCAACAGGAAAATCCCAGACTCACTCAGATGGCTTGAGAAGAAAAGGAAAAGCTAGCCAGTGGCAGGTGCAGTCCCTGTGTGCTGTTCCAGCAGATGCTGGCAGCAGCAAAGCCACAGATAACTTGCAATCTCATGAATTTGTGCCCCCAAATTTGGATGACAGAAAAAGCGTTAATCTAAATTAACCTTTATCAATAAAAAATTGGTAGTCAGATACTAGGGTATCAGAGTATCAAAACATCAGAGAAGCAGGAAGCAGCCACCAGTTGCTTCCTACCTCTACTATTCCTCCATCCAAAAGGGCCGAGATCCTCTCTTAGTCCTGCCTTAACCACTTTCTGTCTCCTGTCTGTCTACAGTCCTGCAAATCTCTGTGGTTAATTTTTGCCATCTAGTGCTAGCCCTGCCCTCTGACTCCAAGCAAGTTTATTTGTCGGAAAACATTCAAAATACCACATAACAGTAGTTCATTTTCCAACAGTTTGGAGGCTTTCTGGTGTTTCTGCTGTTGAAACCCATCTTTAATCCACGGTTGTCTGATATGATGCAGGGGTTTATTTCAATTGTCTTGTATGTGTTGAGACTTGCTTTGTGACAATTTTGGATAATAGTCTGTGAGATGCTGGGAAGAAAGTGGACTCTTTTGTGTTTGGATGAAATATTTTGTAGATATCTCTTAGGTGTGTTTGGTTTATAATATGTGTTAACTCCATTATTTCTCTGTTTAGTTTTTGTTTGGATGACCTGCCCATTGGTGAGAGTGGGGAATTGAAGTATCTCACTCTCAATGTGTGAGGCCTGATGTGTGACTTAATATTTCATAGTGTTTTCTTTATAAATGCTGGTGCCCTTGTGTTTGGGGTATAGATGTCAAGTATTAAAAAATCATCTTCATTGATTTTTCCCCTGAATATTAAGTATCCTTCTCTGTCTCTCTTGAACAACTTTGATTTGAAATCTATATTGTTAGATACTAGAATGGCTACACCAGCTGGTTTCTTAGTTTCATTTACTTGGGAAATCTTTTTCCAACCATCTACTCTGACATACGCTATCCTTGATACTGAGGTGTGTTTTTTGTATGCAGCAGAAAGATAGTTCCTGTTTTCATATACACTCTGCTAGTCTATCTCTTTTTATTGGAGAACTTAGACCATTGTTATTGAGAGATATCAGTGATCAATGATTGCTAATTCCCATTATTTTGTTTGTGGTGGTGGTAGTGTGTTTGTGTGTGTGTGTGTGTGTGTGTGTGTGTGTGTGTGTGTGTGTGCCTGTGTTTGTGGGTTTGTAAGTATTTCTCTTCTTAGGGTTTGTTGGTTTGGGATTATCTAATTGCCTGTATTTTCGTGTGTGTGTAGTTAACCCTCCTGGGTTGTTGTTTTCCTTCTGGTGCCTTCTTTAGGGCTTGATTTGTGGATAGACAGTGTTTAAATTTGACTTTATCATGGAATATCTCGTTTTCTCCAACTATGATGACTGAAAGTTTTGCTGCTTATTGTAATCTGAGCTCTCATCTGTGTTCTCAATATGAGTCTGCAGCATATTGACTCAGGCCCTTCTGCCTTTTAGAGTCTCCATTGAGAAGCCTGGTGTAATTCTACAGGTCTGTCTTTACATGTTACTTGGCCATTTTCCTTTGCAGCCTTAAATATTCTTTCTTTGTTTTGTGTGGCAAGGGGCTTTTTTTCTGGCCCAATCTATTTGGTGTTCTATAAGCTTCTTGTACTTTTATAGGCTTGCATGTACTCCTTTAGTTTAAGAAAACTTTCTTTTATGATTTTGTTAAAAATACTTTCTGGGACTTAGAGTTGAGATTCTTCTCCCTTTTCTATTCCTGTTATTCTTAGGTTTTATGTTTTCATGATATCCCAGATGTTTTGGCCATTTTGTGTCAGGGACTTTTAGACATAACACTTTATTTTGCCCATGTATCTATTTCTTCTTCAATATCTTCAATGTCTGAGATTCTCTTTTCCATATCTTGTATTTTATTGATGATACTTGTGTCTGTAATTCTTGTTAGCTTACCTAGATTTTCTATTTACAGAATTCCCTCAGTTTGTGTTTTCTTTATTGCTTCCATTTCCATTTTTTCAGGTCTTGGGAAGTTTTATTTGTTTCATCCAACTGTGTGTTTTTTCTTGGCTTTCTTAAATGGATTTATTCATTTCCTCCAATTGTTTGTTTGTGTTTTCCTTGATCTCTTTAAGGGATTTGTTCACTTCTTCTTTAAGGCCCTCTATCATCTTTATGAAGTTGGTTTTCAGGTTGTTTTCTTGTGCTCCAGCTGTGTTGGAATATTCAGGGCTTACTAGAGGATGGATCAGCTGTGGTGATGACATATTGCCCTGGCTATTGCTGGTTGTGTTCTTACCCTGGCATTTGGGCATCTGGGTTTGGAGTGATTATAGGTCTGGGTGTCAATTTTTGAATTTGTCTTTCTTGAATGGGTGTTTTGTTCCATGGTTTCTGTTTCTTCTCTGGTCTTCTTGCCTGTATAGCCTGTGGTTAAATAGAGGTTATCTGCCCAAGATGGGGGCTGTATTTCTGGTGACTAGGGTAGCCTCATATGTAGCAGGGGATTTCTGCTGGAGTTGGGGCTAGAATTCAAGCATCCAGAGTGGCCTCTGGTCTAGTTGTGGCTCCTTTGGAGTTCTTGATGCTGGTGTGGTCTCTAGTGAAGCAGGGAGCTTCCACCAAGGTGTGGGCAGGATAAGATAAAGAAAAGAAGAGAGACTGTTGGGGTAATGCTGAGCAGATGCTGAAGGAATGTTGGTGGTCCAAGATAGGGAAGCTTACCAGTGGATCTGGCTGCTGGTGTGGCCTCTGATGGAGGAGGGGACTTCTAGTGGAGGCATCTTGTTTACTTATTTTAATAATTTGGAGAAAAACTATTTTAAACATTAGATAAACATGTGAAAATCAGCCACATACCCAGTTAATTTTTAATATTCTTTGAACAATAAACTGTATTCACCATGAAAAATAGTATAATTCATTATAGATTAAGACTATGAAAATATTCTAGTGAAAATCAAGATTACATTAAAAATATTTTTCTGTTCTTATTTTGGAATATATATGTCCAGATGTTACATCACAGTTTGGGGGTCCTTTCCTCATTTTTTATTAGTATATATTAACTTTAAAAGGTAGTCTGTTTCTTATGATTTTTCCATGTATGAAAGTTACATTGGTTCTATTTATACCTTTATTCTCCTCTGCATTTATCCCATTTTCCTCTGACCCTTGGTCCTCATCTTATTCTCCCATGGTGTCCCTTCTATTTAATGCTGTTTACAGTTTAAAAAGCAAAGCAAAGCAAAACAAAACAAAAAACACATGTGATCCTTGGCTCTCTGAGTCTGCATAATTTTCCTTAACTAAACAATCTCCGGTTGTGTTGAATTTCTGAAAACAACATATTCTCTTTATTCTTTATGCTCCACCATAGGCCACTGTAAATGCATACCCACTTTCTTTTTTCTTTCAAAATGATTATTAAATTGAAATAATACATGTGTGCAAGAATATACTATTCACATTATGTAGCTGAAGCATTTTTATAAGTTGTACTCACTCATATGTCCCTTCCTCCTAACACAAATACTACTTCCAACTAATACCACCTAAATCCCTTTCATCTTCTGTCCCAATAACTGTCTCTATTAAAGTATTTTCTATTCCCATTTCCAGTGAAATACATTAGTGCTGTATTTAAAAAAATATGGACTTCTAATGTACAAAATGCAAACAAGAAAGTCCTTTTTTGTGCTAATAAGAAGAAATTTGTTCTGATTACCAAAAATGCTTGGCTGCTGACAATATCCAGATGTGTTATTTTTAGGAAATTCTCTTAATTGAAATAAGTGATATCATCTAAGGTCATATTTTCACTTTTGATCAGTGGCAAATCAAATATCAAGTGTACCCATTGATTATCTCCTTTATCACAATTTGGGATTCATAAAGTGAGTCACTACACCATAAAGCTCTTGATACTTCTTTTGCTACACAGGACAGTTGTATATCTCCTTATCCTCATTTAACTTCCCTTATTTTCTGCAAATGCTTCTGACATTGTCTTTCTAGATATTCCCATAATGCAAATCACCATCTCAGGAACTATTACAGAGAACTCATTTTAATGAATTTGATGACAACAGTGTTTCCAGGAAGACAGTTTTAACCATGGGTTGCCAGTTATTGGGCTGGCAATTATTAAAAATAGGTGGGATATAGACAACCTTTGTCAGGCACCAATTATTTAATTGTCAAAATATTCATAGTGAGTGAACTGAGATAGGAGTAAAGGCAATGTCTATGCGAAGCCTAGGATGTGAGGGAAGGACATTCCTGAAAGTGCTATGGAATGGAACTTCTGTTTCCAAGTGTTCTACATGTATTGAAAAGCAACCACGATAGTGTGAGTTTGATTAATCACCAATTAAGCTAAGCTGCAAAGCTGGAGGGTACCGTTGCCCACTTGAGACTCAATTTTGGATCTGGGTGCTGAAAGGCTGAAGTCCAGACATAAGGATTAAAAATAGAGAAAAAAAACTCTAGAAAGAATGAATTCTAAATCTAACTGGCTTTCCCTTTGCAAAGTTGGAGTCATTTGGGTGGAGGAAGAATAGGAACTAGGCAATGTTGTGTGAAAAATCTGGGCCATTAAAATTAAAGATTTCCATTCATTCATATTTGTGTTTTATTGGGTGTTGACCTATTTTCATTCCTGTGTCTGTTATAAAATATTCTGATAAAAAGGATGGAGCCTAAAGCCCTGAAACAAAACAACGAATAAAAAGCAACACACCAACAGAAACACTGAAATGTATGTACATGTCAATGAATGGAAGCCAGGGAACTAAAGAGGATCCTTCTGTTAGGAATATGTTGAGGGAAAGGGAATACTAGATTATAAAATGAAAGTAATGAGTTGTGATTCTGAGCACGCAAAGACTTACATTGGGGAGGTGGATATATCAGAAATGAAGGGGTAAAGGGGAGGGACAAACCACAGAAAAGGGTGTGAAATGCTATGAGGAGGCAAGCACTCTCACAATTCAGTTAAAATGTATTATTGAAAGGGTAGTAGAATACCTGTGATACGAAAGAATAGGGGCAGATAATTCGGTCTTGAAGGATTAAGTAGGGATGGGGGCTGAGGAAGGAGGAGAGAAAGGCCCAGTGAGGGAACTAACCTATTCTAAGGATAATGTAAAATACTTAAGGAAATCCATTAGGCTGTAATCTACTTTTAAAATATAACTTTTAAAAAATTAGTTCAAACTGAGGTATCCTATGTTATGGGTGTACAATCTTGCTCATTTCCATCAGACATAGGTTACTAAACAAACAACAAATAAACAAAAAGCTCAGAACAAGGGTTGAGTTATTAGTCAGGGAACCCCCAGCACTCTCCAAAACAACGTGGGCTGTTGCTATTTTCCTGCATTGAAATATTCTATTGCTAAGGAAATCACACACTTTGACAACTAGGCATGGAAAAATCATTTCCAAACTAAATTTGAAACCCTCTCACCCCACTTCCTTCCTTTCTTTCGTCCTTTCTTCCTTCCTTCCTTTTTTCCTCCCTTTCTTATTTTGAGAAAAATATTTTAATGATTAGCCTAAGCTCAACGGTGGTGAGACTACAAGGACGTGGCACCGTGCCTGGCTTTTTACATGGCCGCTGGGGCCTGAAATCAGGTCTTCAAGCTTGAAGAGCAACACTTCATAGACTGAGATATCTCCCCAGACTGAGTGCATGTTTAACATTTTCTACCTCCAAGAGATATATCTTCCCCAAAAAGCTACTTTAAATTCTGTTCTGTAAAATGTTCTTTTAAACAATAAATATCTTCATAATGGAATTGATCCCAACTTTCAGTTTGTTGCCTGAAATAGAAAATTAAACCTTTATTTTGATCATTTAAGTGGAAAAAAATACTAACACAGAACACTGACTAATTTGGTTACAAGGACATTATGAACACATTGTGGGCTTTTTCTTTGAGATAAAAGTATGGCTAAGGCTAAGTTTGTCAATTTTAGACCTTACAGTTTTTATTGATACATAGATATAACATATATTCAGTGTAATCTATAATACATCAAAAATTGGTATAACAAATTATACCAATACTGGCATATTATTATGTTATATATAATAACTGGTATAATATATTATACTATATTATATATAACATTGTATATATTTATATATACTCTAATATATTATCATAAGATCTTATTTCATAATTATAATTTGGGTGAAGTTGTTGCAATATCTGTTAGAGAGTAGTAATCTCCAGTAAGAACAGTGCACAAGGTGGCAACCACTTATAATAGGAAGTTTCAGCTTTTCCAGTGACATAGTTTCCTATTATTTTATTCTTCATATTTTTCTACTGAGGTTTTTCTGCAGCGGCACAGGTGTTTCCTTCCTGCTGCTCCACCTAGAAAATTAAGCTTTTTTTTTTTTTTTAGATCTTGAAGATAAACTGGGAGTAGAGTAAATTTAAAAATCTGCAGGAGACCCTTAGAAATAAACACAAGAATAAGAAATGTTTATTAAAGATCAAAGAAGAGTATCAGAATTAATTATCTGGAAGCTGTGAAATCACTTATAAATTGCCTAAAACCAAGGCAAGGGAATTGAAAACTTATAACTAATTAATTCTTAAAACACACTAGTGAACAGACAGGGGCATCTTAATGTTTCAGTGCAGATTTGGTTAAAGTGCTCAACTTCTTTTATCAAAGGCACATGAATAAAACTAGCTTAAGGAAACATATGTGGAAATGGAACACAGATTGCAACCCCTGTAATGTGCATTTGAAAATGATGGTTTCCATGCTGACATGATGGGAAAGTTTTCAGATTGGAAATCTAACAGCATACTTACATTGCCATCTGCAAATCCAGTAATGCTGTGAGGAAAGGAAAATAACTCAGACTCAACCACAGATTACAGAATGAATAACAGCAAAATGAGAGGAATTTTCACAAATGTAGGAGCTGTGTGACAGTTCCATTAAGAGAACTCAAACAGCTCATTTCATTTTTATAAGTTCAAAAAAACATACTCATAATCATGTGAACTAGTTTATATAAGTTTTAAAACTATTTACACAATTCTCTGCTTTCCTACTCCTGGACATCCCTCTGAAAAGGATTGTAAATGTTCATGGAGCATGTTTATCTTTTATTAATACTTTCTTTTAGTAAGAAATTTTTATTCATTTTACATACCTGTTACAGATCACCTTTTCCCTCCTCCCATCCCTCCAGCCTTCCCCCACCCTCCCACCCCCCAATCCCTCCTACAAGAAGGTAAGGCCTCCCACGGAGAGTCAGCTGAGCCTGATCTTTTGGTAGAGGCAGGTCAAAGCCCCTCCCCTCTGCCTCAAGGCTTTGTGAGGTGTCCCACCATAGGTAGTAGGCTCCAAAAAGCCAGCTCATGTACCAGGGATGGATCCTGATCCTACTGCCAGGGGGCCCCTTGAGCAGATCAAGCTACACAACTGTCTCACTTATGCAAAGGGCCTAGTCCAGGCCCATGGAGGCTCCACAAGTGTTGGTCTAAATTTCATGTGTTTCCACTAGTTTGGTTTGATTGTTTCTGTAAGTTTCCACATCATGATCTTGATGCCCCTTGCTCATAGATTCCCTCTTCTCTCTGTTTGACTGGACTCCTGGAGCTCAGCCTGGGGTTTGGCTGTGGATCTCTGCATCTGCTTCCATCAGTTACTGGAGAAAGGCTCTATGATGACAGTTAATATATTCACTGATCTGATTATTGAGGTAAGCCAGTTCAGGCACCCTCCCTACTATTTCTAGTAGTCTAAGCTGGGGTCATCCTTGTGGATTCCTGGGAACTTCCCTGGCACCGGTTTCTCCCTATCCCCCTGATATCTCCTTCTATCATGGTATCTCTTTCATTGAAAGGAGGAAGGGTTTGTTTTTTATTTGCCTGCTTGCCGTCACCTTATCAGCCCATCCCTTCCTTCACTGGCATTGGAGCTTACTTCTTTGGGATTCTGGCATATACAGAAGACCAGCTGAGAAACTCAGCCTTGTGGAAATGAGCAACTACTAGATTCTTGGACTTTCCATTCATAGCTAGCCATTGTTTAACTGCAGCCTGTAAGTCATTCCAATAAATTCATATTTATTTATATGCATGTGTATGTATGTATATATGTATACACATATATGTGTGATGTATGTGTATATGTACAGAGAGAGAGAGAGAGAAAGAGAGAGAGAGAGAGAGAGATTCAATCTATCAGTTTGTGACTCTAGAGAAACATGACTAATACAGATTTTGGTACCAGAGTGGTTCTAGAGAAGCAGAAGTATACAGATAAATCTTTTAATATCTGGAATAGGCTTTTTAATTTGCCAGCATCTTCAAACACGCCAGCCACTTCAGCTACTGAAGGCTCTCCAGTCATTCTCTCTTGGGAGCTTGGAAAGTACTGGAAGCTCATGGTGTAAACTGTATGTCCAACTTAAAGAAATAAAAGTCTTTCATTATCTTAATTTACTAGCAGTGAGTGGTAATGGGTGAAACTTTTTGAGAGTTTGGGGGGAAATAAGGAAAATGCTGCTGCTCGTTGGTTGCTCTTAGTATCTCTGGAAATTGATAATGGATAGGGATTAGCCCCACGATAAAATTAATAAACTTCAGAATACAGTGAAGGGTAACAATGAACGTAGTGATAAACTTGACTGGCTCCAAATATGAATAAACAGTGTAAAGGTTTATAAGTGTGCTCTGGAAGAAAATCTTCCCTTCGGCAGCAACAGAGCTCACATCACAGAATGTCACACCAAAGCCCTCATTATAAGGTTGGCTGAATTACAGCAAGATTTCAAGTCTCAGACTCAGAGAGTGTCAGTGGTGAAAGTAAGGGCATTAATTGGTAAAGAATGGGATCCTATAACTTGAAATGGGGAGGTGTGGAAGGACCTTATTGAAGCTGAAATCTTTTGAATCTTCAGATTCTCAAGGGTTTATCTCACCTGAAGAAGTAGTACCCTCTGCCCCACACCTTGAAATATTAGCTTTTCACCTTTCACTGAAGAAATTAATCCTTCAGTGTCTGCTAAAGCAGCAGTGATTTTTTTTTTTCTGAAGGAAATGCCATGCAAGACAATATCATTGTCCCTCAGGACACACCAATAGTTGTCTCTAGACTTAAACCAGACTCCATGCAAAGCAGGCTCCTAGAAGGGAGGTAGAAAGTACAGTCCATGCGGAAGTTTGCTACACTGCTAAGGAGCTTAATGATTTTGCTAATTCTTTCAAATAGAAGTCTGGTGACTACATGCGGGAATGGATTTCAAGGGTGTGGGATAATGGTGGAAGAAACATAAAACAAGATCAGGCTGAGTTTACTATCATGGGCCCTCTGAGTGGAGATTCTAGGTTTAATATAGAAGCTCTTACAGTTAAAAAAAAAGTGTTAAAAGTTTGTTTGAATGGCTGGCTGAAGCGTTTATCAAGAGATGGCCTACTGAAAAAGAGTTGGAGATGCCAGATATTCCTTGGATTTATGTTGACGAAGGGATTTTAAGGTTCAGGGAACTTGCAATGCCAGAGTGGGTACGCTGTGCAAAACCTAATCCTTCACAATGGGAAGACCCGGAAGGCATGCCTGTAAGACTCAAAATGGTGAAAGGGGCACCAGCACATTTGAAAAGTTTTGTGGTCGCCTTCTTCCGTGTGCCAGACCTTAGGGTTGGAGGTGCTGCTGCTCAATTGGACAAATTAAATGCAATGTGTCTAATTGGACCTCGAGGTAGCAGGGGCCAGGTGACAGCATTGAATTGCCAAGAGCAAGGTGATCTTACTTAGTATAATGGGCAGCGTAGACCAAACAATGTTCATAATGGCCTAACTCATAATGGTCAGCACAGGCCAGGCGAGTTTTATAGTGGCATGATTTGTATAAACCTTTGGTGCTGGATTATCAATCATGGTGTTTCCAGGCATGAAATATTTAAAAAGCCTATGGAATTTATGGTTGATCTGTATAAGCAGAAAATTCTCAAACAAATGAAAGAAAGGATGCATTGGATTGTGGGAAAAAGCAATCCCAGCCAGTGAATCAATTTCCAGACTTGAGCCAGTTTGCAGATCCAGGACTCCTTAAATGAAGGGGTAGCCAGGTTCCCCTGAGGAAGGATTCTGATAAGACATCAAAAACTTTTGCAGTTAGTCCTATTCCAGTTCTTCCACAGAGGGACCTATGGCCTTCTACAAGGGTAAGTGTACACTGGAGGAAAGGAAACAATCAGACTTTGCAGGTTCTGTTGCGTACTGATTCTGAGTTGATGCTGATTCCAGGAGATCCCAAGAAATATTGTGACTTTCCAGTTAAAGACGAGGCTAATGGAGGCCAGGCAATTAATGGAGCTTTGGGTGATGTCTGACTCACTGTAGGGCCCATAGGTACCTGAACTCATCCTGTTGTTATTTCCCCAGTTCCATAATGTATAATTGGGGAAGATATATTTAGAAATTGGCAGAATTCTCACATTGGTTCCCTGACCTGTGGAGTGAGGGCTATCATTGTTGGAAAGGCTAAATGGAAATCTTTAGAGTTGCCTCTGACAAAGAAAATAGTGACTCAGTAACACTATCACATTCATGGAAGAAATGCAGAAATTAGTTCTACCATCAAGGATTTGAAAGATGCTGGGGTGGTAGTCCCCACTACATCTCCCTTAACTCTCCTCTCTGACCAGTGCAGAAGAAAGATTTTAGGTCAAGAGTGACAATTGACTATCAAAAACTCAGTCAGGTGGTGACTCCAATTGCAGCGGCTCTACCAGAGGTAGTTTCCTTACTTGAGCAAATTAACACATCTCCTGGTATTTGATATACAGCTATTGATTTAGCAAATGCTTATTCCTCAGTACTTGTCCAAAAGGACCACCAGAAGCAATTTGCTTTCAGTTAGAAAGGCAGTAAACATTTATAGTTTTGTATCAGGGATATACACCTGGCCCCTCCCACCACCAAGAAATAAGCACAATGTTTAGTGGGCCTATTTGGATTCTGGAGGCAGTACATTCCCCACTTGGTTATGTTACTCCATTGCAAAGGAAAGCTGCTAGCTTTGTGTGAGTCCTGGAACACAAGAAGGCTCAAGACCAAACTTCTGTGAAGGCTTCTTCCACTTGGAAGATAGCTAGAGTCTCTGATGATTTAACTTCTGGAATATACTGATGTCATAAAGAGATAAGACAGCAAGTATGTGACCAGATAATAAAACAATGTGTAGACCCTAGAAACCCAACAGAAAGGAAAGGTGAAGGGCATATAGTAACTTAAATACAAAGCAAGAAAAAGAAAAACCTGTGGGAGTGTATAGAACCAAAACAATGAAATGAATTATGTACAGAAGAAGAATTCAGAGAACAGAGAAAACACTTAGACATGGATGTTCCTTAAGCAAAATTTTATCTATGCCCTAAACAGCCCTGATATTAAGGGAGTAAGTTGTTCGTTGTCACATTTGTTGCTATAACAACCATTGACATTATTAGATAAACTTGGCCAGTTTAGAAGATGCGCTGAAATCTCAGTTTCCACACAGCTAGGAAAAACACTTATCAAACTTTCATTGTTTCAAGCAACTGCTGAGAAAACCTATAGAAAATGCTTTAAGTCTATCACAAAAATGCAGAAAACACACATACACACACACACACACACACACACACACACACACACACACTAAGAACACACAAAGAGTGAGAGGGTGAGAGCCCTCTTTATATCTTAAACATACCTAGTCCTTCCTTGTGCCATTGTCCTAGAAAGAGAAGAGCTGTTTTGCAAAGCTGCTCCATTGTTTGTATCTCCAAGTCTTCATTCAGAATCTTAGAGTTATTTCTTTATCTATCTTATTGTCAAAACAGTATGTGTTTGCTTGGTCACCCTAGTGTTTGTTAATTAGTCTGATTTTCTTATTTGTTGGGTTCATTATAATTCACCCTTAATGGCTTATGGATATATATACTTAATGGCTATCAGTTATTTTTCAACCATATTTTATCTCTCTAGTATTTTACACTGTTGTATTTACTCTGAGTTTCAAAATGTAATCTCACTTATCCTGTGGAGTTGATTTTCTCTGGTAGTATTGGAATATCCTACTTCATTTCCCATAGTTCTTTTTCTGCTGGTCATTTCCTATATACATACATTGCAAACAGAGCTCTCTGCATTCTTAGTTTGATTACTTTGTGGTCTTACATTGTTATTTGACAAAAATTTAAGTGGAATATTATTAAATTTGATAATTTTATTCATAAATTCAAAGCTCGGAGCGCTCAATGACATTTCTGAGTGTTAATACAAATATTTTATGCAAATACAATTTCTAATTAGATTTAATTTCAACTGAGACTATTATATTGGATTCATGACTTACCCTCTCAAGATGTTATTACAGTAAATGTAAAACTTTCCTATCAAAAATTCCATGACCATTTATTACCTCCTACTTGATTCATTCTCACCATAACTCAACTTCATAAATATTTGCATAGCTGTTTTACCAAAGCTACAAAAGGCACAAATGACTAGAGATTTTCTTCCCTACTCTACTGTCATTGTTAAGGAATCACCAACTATCATTTACTTAGACTATTCTAAGATACTGTTCTACCTCTAAAGTCTCCCCAGGCTGAGATTATCAGGTACTGTTTGTGTCTTAAAAATTAGAGGTTTGTAAACCACGTGTATTGGCCAGGGTTCTCTAGAAGAACAGACCCAGTAAACTAAATATTTGTGTGTGTGTGTGTGTGTGTGTGTGTGTGTGTGTGTGTGTGGTGTATGTGTGCTGTATTGTATAAAATAAGAATTTCACATTATACTAGGTATTAAAAGAATTATACTTATTTTTTTTGTTTTTTGTTTTTTGAGACAGGGTTTCTCTGTGTAGTTTTGGTGTCTATCCTGGATCTTGCTCTGTTGACCAGGCTGGCCTCCATCTCACAGAGATTTCTCTCCCAAGTGTTGGGATTAAAGGCACGCGCCACCACTGCCCAGCACTTTCTGTAGTTTCTATTGCTGTTGATGTCTACCTTTAGTTCACTGTGGTTCAATAGGGTGCAGGATGTTATTTAGTTTTCTATATTGGTTGAGACTTGCTCTGCCTTCCACATGCTGGGATTAAAGGCATGTGCTACTGCCGCCCAGCCTGAATTATACATTTATATATGTAATTTATTAGATCATCTTATACTTGAATACCAACAGCTGTATCATAGCTGAATGGCTGAGAACCAGGTAGCTACTTGATTGTTGAAGTTTGTGCCTGAGCAGTCAGAATAGTAACACTGTGTATAGCTCTCATTGGCTAGACTAACAATGTGGTAGTTGCTCAGACCTTGAAGCTATGTACCTTATTAGCCCTGATCTAGTGCCCAAACCTGAAGGATCCTGTAGATGTACTGTTCTTAGCTCACAATGGAATTCTGAGGAAATTTGTTGTAGAATCATCAAAGGTATTAGCAGCAGCAACAGGATAAGTCAACCCCAGGTCCAGGCATAAGGCCTAGTGAGGAAAAGGTGAATGTTCTTCTGTTAAACTCTTGGTCAACATATAATATAATATAAGTCAAGCGGTTTCTTATGGATTCTTGTCATGTTGGGCGCCAAATGTAGATGTAACCAACCGTCTTATTAAATAAGAAACACAGAGCCAATGTAAAGATGAAAGCCCAAGAGGTCAGAGCTAAGAGTCTTACCCGCTTTCTGCCAGCTAGCTTCTCCCACCAAGAGACCTCTCCGAAAAGGGAGGTATTTCCTGTGCGTTCATCTTTAAATAGAATTCTGTTCTGCCTTCTCATTGGTTGTAAACCCAACTACGTGACTGCCTTGTCACTGCCTCTCTGTACAGACCTCCAGGTCTTCTATGGCTGGTATTGAGATTAAAGGCGTGTGTCTCCAATGCTGGCTGTATCCTTGAACACACAGAGATCTACCTAATTCTGCTCACCAAGTGCTGGGATGAAAGGCGTGCACCACCACCGCCCTGGCTTTCGCTATGGCTTGCTAATAGCTCTGACCCCTAGGCAACTTTATTTATTAACATACAAATAAAATCACATTTCAGTACAAATAGAATACCACTATATTCTTCCTTCTGCATTGCCATTTTTACAAACCCAGGTTGCTGCCAGCATGTGCCACCAACATTTTGAGTGAGTCTTCATGCTTCAGTTAACACAACCAGACAACTCTTCACTTGAGACTCCCTATGCGTGGGATTCTAATTTGTGGCAAGTTGACATTAAAGCCTACCATCACATCACTTTTCCTAGCTCATTTCATGAGGTCCCACATCACCTCATTTTGATTTGCTAACTTTTTTTATGTACCACATATATAGGCCCTGCATGTATTCTATAGTCTTGAAAAAGGATTTATGAACACACAGATTTCTCTAGCTCTTGTTCCCTATTCTGATTTTGGTTTTGTATTTGAGATTGGGTCTCACTATGTAGTCAGGCTTGTCATAGAACACAGTGTGTTGCTCACATCAACCTTGAATTTTGAGACTTCCTGCCTCAGCCTCTGTAGTGCTGGTATCACAGAGCAGAATCACATACCTGGCTAACTTCCTGTTTTGATGTTATCTCCTAACTGGAAGACTTATTCTTCTGGTGTTCTCTCTTCCATTAGATTCCAAAATCTTTTTTCACTATCTTCTTTCCTTTAAATGCATCTTTTTCTTAGTGCCTTCTAAAAAACTTTACTGGAAATCAAGACACACATCCTGAAGATAAAAGAAACCATCTAATGTACCTAAAGGCACAAATTATATAAGGTCCAATTTTCACAAGACCTGTGGTCTTGGAAAACTCATTTAAAATATCTGACACCACATACTTTGAGTACTAGATTATGCTTGTCTAATCCTAGATTAACTTCAGATACTCAGTCTGATCTGTAAATATATGCAGCAGAAGGCCTAAATGTTTAATATTTTCTTTAGTTACATCTTCTACATAGTAGTATGTATATTGGGGTCGGGTGGGGCACAGAGGTTTCCTAGTGAGATCTGAGCTTGCTTTACCCAGCAGGGCTGCATTTTTACTTCTCTGATTGCTTCTAGTATTGCCTCCAATTCCCTTAATAATCATCTTAGGTAAATCACTCCTCTTAGACATCGCTTATTCAGCAGTTTATTACAATAAGGAAAGCACATCATAAAATCTGCCTATGGACAGATATAAAGGTAGATAAAGTTAGCAAATCAAAGTTTGCCAACTGACAAATTAATGGGCATGGATTTTATATAATACAATCCCAGGTAAAGTCTATGCTAGCTCATAAAATAATATAAATGAAGCAAGTAACATTTAAAAAATCAAAAGACAAATGTAAGGCATGATAATAAATAAGTTTCACTTCCAGTGAAAGATAACCAAAGTTTAAGTAAAGTCATAAAAGTGAGATGAATTGAGCAGTAAGCATTAAAATGCATACAACTGAAAACTGAATGAAGAAAAAGTGGGTCCATATTGAAAGCTGTCTTATTGCAACAAATAAAAGGAAATAGGTAAGCTTATGTGTAGCAGGAATCTTAAAAGTTCTTATTAATAAAATCAAACCCTGACCAAGTACTGGGGTGAATTCTGGAAGATCAGAGAGACAGAACAAGCCACAGCTAACCTCACCTGGCCAACTTCTCAGCTTGGTCTTGTTTCCTCAGACTTGGAAGCTTCTATGTCCTCATATCCGAATGGCTCTCAGCTGAACTGTGCTTCTTGAAAGCCTGAATGCTTAACCAGCCAAATGCTTAACCAGCCAAAAGCCTCTAGTTTCTGGTCCTCACGCCTTATATACCTTTCTGCTTTCTACCACTGCTCCCTGGGATTAAAGGCTCGCTTTCTGGGATTAAAGGCGTGTGTTACCATGCCTGGCCATTTCCAATGTGGCCTTGAACTCACAGAGATCCAGAGGGATTTCTGTCTCTGGAATGCTAGGATTAAAGGCATGTGCTACCACTGCCTAACCTCTGTTTAATATTGTGGCTGTGACGTCTCTGACCCCAGATAAGTTTATTAAGGTACACAATATTTTGGGGAACACAATACCACCACACTTATGTAAGGTAAGCAACAGTAGTAGATAAATTAAGGCAAATGTGCTGCAGTCTGATCATGATTGAAGCCCTTGAACATAGCTAAAGAGTATGGAGGTGATGTGATTGTTAGAAAAAAACAAAAAACAAACAAACAAACAAACAAAAAAACAGAATCCAGATCAAATGCCCTATTTGTTCCAATAGAAGTGGTAGACACCTGTAGCTATTAATAAGTTTTTAATATTTATTAAAATTATTGTGCAAATGTAACCTGTTTGGGGTTATTTTCTTCATTATCAATATAGAAAAAAAAAGAAACTGCCCTGTGAATATTCAGGCAAGAATGATTTGTAAACTAAGAAGAAATTTAATCTTATCCCTGGACCATAATGTTCACCTAGTATGGATTGGTATTTTATCTAAGGGGAAATTAGTAAAACCAGTGTCATTTTCCCAGTAAATAAGCCAAGTTCCTATTTTATTAAAAACAAAACAACAGCAAACAACGCACAGTCTCAAACATATAAAGCATTTGGTGATGGCAGAACTCATGACTCTCTTACAACAAAAGACTCCTGTGATACTGTTAAAATATAAATTAGAGCAGGAGGTAAAAAAATGGAGGTGCAAAATAGTTTTTGTAAGTTGTTTCAAGTAAGTAATACACTAAATGAAAATCATATATCAATGAGCAAATAATAAATTAAAGCTAGGCAAAAACAAATAAGTATTCTTCAAAATGGTGAAATGGCTATATAACAGTATGAAGTCGTATCTAGGGTATCTTTAGCAGATTTTCATTTGCCTATCACTTAGGATTAGGAGAATTTGTCTCAGTTTGCTTTCCTGATGCTGTGATAAAATTACGTGACAACAGGATAATGGAGGTTTGGTCTACTTTGGTTCATAGTTCAAGTTATAGTTCATTTTATTGGGAAATTCGTGCTATCAGGATCTTGAAGCTGCGGGTCATATCCACAATCAGGAGACAGAAAATGGATGCATGGATGGCATTACTCAGTCTGTCTCTCTGTATTATTATTATTATTATTATTATTATTATTATTATTATTATTCCAGTATCTTTTACCCAGGGTATGGGACCTGAACAATTAAAGTGAGTTTTTCTACACCAACCGACACAATCAAGATGATCTCCTTCTTCTCGCTTTTTTTATGTTACTGTTACAAATAACATGACAAAAAAATTAGGAATGATTGTATTTGGTTTACAATTGCAAGCCAGCTTTAATTATTACAGAGAAATCACGGCAGGAAATCAAGTGTCGCATCGGCAGTCAAGGGTAGAGACTGAATGAATTCAGGGATGCTTCTGGCTTACTACTCAGATAGCTTTCCCTTACACAGTCCAGAGACCAGCCCATGAAATGATGGCAAATGCAGTTCGGGTCTTCACACCTCAATTAGCCATCATGACAGTCTTCCACACACACCCGTTGGCCAACGTGGTCTTGTTAATTCCTCGATATACTCCTTTCTCAGTTGATTCTCCATTGTGTCAACTTGAGAGTGAACACTAACTAGCACACTCCATAGGCATTCCCAGATCCTCTTCCCCTTCCCAGGTGATTCTAGATTCTAGATTCAAGTTGACAGTTAATACTAACAATCATACTGACGGTCCTCTCCATATGTAAGACAAAATTATGCACTTGAGGGCTGGAGAGATGGCTCAGAGGTTAAGAGTACTGACAGCTCTTCCAGAGGTCCTGAGTTCAGTTCCCAGCAACCACATGGTGGCTCACAACCATCCCTAATGAGATCTGGTGCCCTCTTCTGGCCTTCAGTCATACATGCTGATACATAATAAATAAATCTTTTAAAAAAAAAAATTATGCACTTGATTAATATATACTTTCCAGGAAGTGGAAAATTTATGAAGCAGTTCAGGGCTGCATAAATTGGTACATAGCTATCCAAAACTAGGTGTCTACATTGGGGAGAAAGAGATCTCCTTTACCTAATACTTGTGAACCCAGGCTGACTGTCTACCCTCATCAATAAGTGGTTTCGAAGATCAATAGAAGCATTTCTGGTTAAACCTACAAAAACAAAGAAACCAATTGGTTTTATGATCCTTGCCTAAGTGTCACATGACAGTTCTTTACTACACTCACTCATTTCAAAACCGCATTTATTCTGCAAATTATGTCGGTCCCATCAAAGGATATAATCTTCATTTTATGCTCATACTGCAAATGAACTCAATCCTTCTGCTGTCTCAAAAGAGTTCATTTTAGCATATTAAAAACAAGAATTCTGAACCAAAAAGATTTAATTTATCCACATCTGTATTGATATCCAATGACAGAAATATAAATTATATTTTTAAAGATTTTATACATGAACACTGTATTTACATAATTTCTTCCCCCTAACCTAACTTCTCTATGTTACCTAACTCCCTTTTAAATTCGTGACATCTTTTGTTTCTATTGTTTCACATATATCAGTAGCTTTGTCCATGAAATACTGATGCTCCCTCACTCAGCAGCCCCTGGCTGCCTGTAGCTCTTCATCTAAGGATGGAACCTTATGAGATTATCCTCAGCTTTGTTGCCATTTCAACTTGTATGGTCCTTGTGCACTTCTTCTTTAGGGAAATATTTTGTTGTTTCATGGATGCAACGCCCCGTCATGTCTTGACAATGACATGGCTCAGGCAATCTCTCTCCCCTTCTGTTGTTTTTCCTGAACCATAGGTATTCTGGTTGCTTGTAGATATAGCAATTGACCTTGGGAAACTTCCAGACATGTATGCTGTATTGTAGATCTCTGAAAAAGCTTTTATCTGTTACAAAAAGAAGTTTCATTGATGAAAAGTAAGAGCTATATTTATCTTTTGATATAAGGATAATTATTTAAAAATAATTATAAATTATTTTATTTTTGGAAATGGCAGTTCATGGGTTCTCCTCTAGGTCTATGCCTTTTTAGATACAGTTAGTTGGTTAGGCTTTCAGTACCAGGCATGAATCCCCTCCTATCCACCAAGTCTTAAGTACAATTAGACAGCTGTTGGTTACTCCCAAGATAAAAGACCCCTATTGCACAATTGGGCATATCTTTCTTTCTACAGCTGGGTAAGACTGTTGATTATTTTTCTCACTTTGCAACTTGCATAATACCTTTGAATAGATATTATGAGATCTAGTCCTTAGAGAGGATTCTTCCAGGTCAATTCTAGTTTAATTCCTCCAAAGTGTGTTGTGAGTTCAACAACAGGGTCTTGTTTTCAAGATCTGGAAAGCAAAAAGGCAAAGGTAATAGCCCACATTGTTTTGAAACTCTCTTAGACACCCTTGACCAACAACTTGGATTGATGTTTTTCATGCAGAGCACTTAGGTTGGTGTTATGACATATATTTTGGGTTAGGGCATTAAAATATATAATTTCACAGTTGATGAATTTATTCTTTTACTTGAGTTTTAAGATGCAATGCTTAAATATCAGGTTTTATTCTTCACTAAAATGATCATTTATTTCACCGATTTTTTTCTTTATATTCCTTTAGGGAGTACATTTTAATTATAGGAAGTATACTTTAATGCTTAAACCCCCATTTAATTTATTCTTTTCCATTTATTTTACATATTCATGAAAGTACAATTATTAAATAAAATCATTTTGAGCACTATCTATTTAATGTAAGAAACATTTTCTGAAAGACATGGTTTAATGTACAAGTACCACCCTGAGATTTAATAGAAACAGTACTGCATTTTATATTTTTTCATGTTTTATTACTGCCTAGCATCTTATTTACAATAAAAAATAATGAGTTGTAGAGATATCTATTAAGGGATTTCATGAGAAATGACTTTAATTCTCACCATGAGAATAAACATAGGTGGCAGTACCACATTGCTGGAGGTAAATGACTATGTGTTGTGATGATATACCAGGAGGACTAAGCTTCTCAGTGGTGAATAAAATGTCTCAGGCTCTAATTCAGCAAAATACAACACAACACTCTAGAGAGAGCCTTCCTACTGCTGGCGTGGGGTCTTGTTCTTTCCTAACATCCTATGGTCAGTACTAAACTTTCTTCAGTAACCAAATTCTTTACTATATGCATTCAGTAACCAAAAGTCCCCTGTTGGAGAAATGAGGCAAACAATTTTTTAGAAGTTAAATCTGAAGTATGGGAAGCATTTTTCAGGATGAAATATAAAGATGTGGCAAGCGCATGTGGGAATAGAAAGTCGAGCATGGGATCTTCAGTGTTGCTTCTCAACTAAACCTTTAAAGACCTATTTTTTTTTTAACCTATTCTAGGTGAAATGGTACTATGGAGTTTAAAATTGGATTCTTTACTGTGTGCCAAGCATCAGCTTTGACCCCCTGATTTGGAAAGCATTCATGGGTAAAGCATAGCCCTGCAGGGTTTGTTTTCAACTTCCATTCTGTTTTTTTCATCTCACCCCACGGGCTACTGATGGATAGTACTGATAGCAGAAAGAATACTGTAAAAGAAAATTCAGGTACTTATAAACTGTTATGTGATGCTAATTATTTTGGATTCATCCCTTCTTGACTTCATTTATACCTTTTGGGAACAAAGGCTGTGCAGAATTTTTCCCTGGTATGTTCTTCGGTGTTTGGGGGTTGTGGAAGATCAAGTAGAGTGTGGGAATGTGAGCAGTGATCAGGAGGTGTTCTGTAAGCACCCGTGCCCTTGAAGAAAGGTATCCAGAGAAGCGAAGTCACTAGCTACATTCAGAAAACATGAATTTCTGAGAAAAAGACAAGCCTGTTTTATTCCATTTTTTAAATCATCACACATGCATAGTTTGTATAAAAATGATATTTGATCCTGATCCCACTGCCAGGGGTCCTCTTAAGCAGATCAAGCTACACAACTGTCTCGCTTATGCAGAGGGCCTAGCCCAGTCCGGTGGAAGCTCCACAGCTGTTGATCTAAAGTTCACAAGTTCCTACTAGCTTGGTTCAGTTGTCTCTACAGGTTTCCCCATCATGATCTTGCTCACAGAATCCCTCTTCTCTCTCTTCGACTAGACTCCTGAAGCTCGTCCTGGTGCTTGGCTGTGGATCTCTGCATCTACCTCCATCAGTTACTGGATGAAAGCTCATGGTAATTTTTCTGAGTCAGGGTTACCTCAGTCAGGATGATATTTTCTAGTTCCATGCATTTGCCTACAAATTTCGTGATGTCGTTGTTTTTTACTGCTCTATTGTGCATATGTGAGCTGGCTTTTTTGAATCCACTAGCTAAGGTGGGATACCTTGCACAGCCTTGATGCAGGGGAAGGGGCTTGGACTTGCCTCAACTGAATGTACCAGGCTCTGCTGTCTCCTCATGGGAGGTATTACCTTGTAGGAGGAGGAAAAGGAGGGTAGGTTGGATGGGGAAGACTTGAGGGGTTGGGAGGAGGGAAGACAGGGGGATCTGTAGTTGGTATGTAAAATGAATAAAAAATTTCTTAATAAAAATATTTGAATTATTAATTTAGTGATAATTTGAGGAATGCATCTATGTGCGTGCGTCTCTCTCTCTCTCTCTCTCTCTCTCTCTCTCTCTCTCTCTCTCTCGTGTGTGTGTGTGTGTGTGTGTGTGTGTGTGTGTGTGTGTGTATGTGTGTGTGTCTTTGTGTATGTGGGTAGTCATTGGTCCACATGCTCCTAAGGATAGCTATGATACAAAATTGCTAATTTATTTAAAGTATTATGAGATTTTTTTTGTAGTTTTGTTTTGTGGTCCTTGAGTATGAATTTTGTAAATAACAATATCATGTCACAATGACAAATGGATAAACATGCTTGCTAGAGCTTCCTAAAGCAAGCAAATATTAGGATAATTCTAAAGACATTCATATTTCAGTGCTCTCTGGAGGTTGGACACTTGTAATTCCAAGGGATAATCCCAACATTTTCTGATCTTTGCAAGTGACTGTGATCTGTTCATAATAAACACAGCAAAGTGAGATGTTTACCACATATTTAGTAAAGATAGATTTCCTTACTCCTCACAACTTGTGTACAAAAGAAGACCATTTTCCACTGAGCAATTAGACTCAGTAAATTTCCTAAATTATTTCAAAATTTTATTTTTAAAGTTTGTTTCAATACACATTTCCTAAATCTCATGTATTTATATTTTAGAAAAAAAATCTTACTATGTTTTATGTACTTTAGTCTTCATTAAATTAAAATTAGAAAAGGCAAATACAATTATCTCTATTTTACTGATTTAAAAATGAAATTTAGATAAAACAATTTGTATCTACCTAGAGAGTGCTTTTCTTGATTTATACTTAGTGATAATAGCTATGTGGCTGTTTTTATTTCTTCTCCTTGAATCATATTTTTTTTCATTCAGGCTTGATCACATATATCATTTTAGTCTCACAGCTTTCACAAAGGTCCAAAACTCCAAATGTATGATTAGTCATTAAAATATCCATTTAGGTATCTTCCATTTGTGAAGAATCACGAAAGCAGGTCAAAACAAAGCAGAGTACAGATTGCTTCTGGTGAGGATGCAATTCAGAAAAACATAAATCACACTTTTAGGAAGATCCTGGTATAATGTCCGTCCTCATCCGTCATCTACAGGGTGTCATATATCTTGTGGGAGAGCCACCAGTGATAACCAATACAGTGAGTCATAAATGCTGATTCCATCTCAGAAGAATATTTGCATAGAAGGATGAATTTTGTCTATTACTTTGTTTGTTTAATGTATTTATTGTAGCTTCTTCCTGTACTTAATATCTTGAAAGTTTAAAACCTCATGAACCAATTTTGTGTCTCAGCATCACTCCAGTTCTAAGGCCTTTAGTTGTGTCATGTTGTCCACAAAATATTAGAAAGATGTACTCTATCCTTGGGCATCAATCACATTTGCTTCTACAAAACACAACTCAAAGTTTAAAGAGTTTGTAACTTTCATCATAGCTGACAAATCTGGCAGATGTATTTCTCTCAGCTGATTTGGTATATACTTTTGATGTCTAGAAACGACAAAACACCATTATTTTTACAATTTAATTCCCACAGCAACGAAATTGATTATAACATATCCTTGTTTGCAATTTAATGAAACTGCTGTTTAAATTTTCTTTAAAGCATTTTGTATTTTATCACAGAGCACGAAAAGCATCAGCAGCAATACAAATGATGCATGTTAAAAGAAGCACAAAACTGATCAAGAAGCATGTACTGCAAATTGTGCACACTGCTTTTAATAGATATTACCAAGCTGCCTTACCATCAAAGAGCAATTTGCTTTGTAAGCCAAGGTAGGAAAATGCTTTGTGTTTCAGCTTTCATTCTTGTGCAAATTGGATCAGCTGAGCTGTAAAATGAAATGTACATGACTACTAACTACCATGTAGTGCTGTGAACATGACCCCATGGCAATACTACATGACTGACAGCTTTGGAACATGACAGTTGTTACGAGGGATGGTACAAGTCTGTGTATTTGTCACTAGGAACAAGAAACATAAAATGGAAAGGAGTTTGGGCTGTTTCATTGTTTTCCTCACAATTTTAAGACATTCAGTATGTTTTTAATGGCAAATGCCTGGGGGGTGTGATGCCTTCATTTTAAATTACTGCTATCTGTGTTTAAGAGATTGTATCGGCATTTTCAAAGAGCTGTTTCTCTATATAGATGTTTTGTTTTAAGTGCAGCAAAAGGCCAAACTCAAATTCATTCCTAATGAGCCATGTGTGAATGTCAAAGTCTCTGCTGTCCACTCAAATGCCAAGGAACACATCTGACTTTATAATGAGCTAAACAGTTGTCTCTTCATAATCTCAGTTAGCCTTCTGTGAGGTATCAGCATCCAAAATGTACAAAAGTGGTGGAGGTGGTTGTTGTGATGGCTTAAATCCAAGCAAAGGTGGAAAAATATGAAAAAAACTGGTAATGATTTTATGGTTTTACCTCCATTTCTACACAGGATAGGGATATACAGTAAATCTAATAGGATTGTAGCCTGATTTCTATCTACTCTGTTCACCTATGAGGGAAAGATCAAAACCATACAAAGGGCACAGGTGCAATCAGTCAATGGCAGGGTGGCTGGAGTGTGGGAAAAGCCAAAAAGGCACTGACAAAACATAGTTTCACCCAAAGAACACTGGTCCAGTTAAGCATTTAATCATTTCTCATACTTCTGGATTTTTAACTTTACATCTAATGCATTTAAACATGGCAGTTGCTAACACTCAAAAATGTTTAATGTTTGTATTTTCAATTCTCTAGGCAATGCCTAACCTATTTAACACAAAAAAGGTCTGTGTGTAGCCGTAATTGAGGAAAATGATGTCGAGAATTAATGGCATTTGGGACCATTTTGGATGATGCCATGCACGTTCATTGTAATTGTGCTCTGAGATTAGATAGACCAGACAAGCCAATAAAACCAAGAGTTTTTACATTTGTTATGTTTCTTAGTGAGTTGATTCATATTTATAGATTGGTCAACTTTTTATTTTGAAATATAATGGAAAAATTGAGTATCTATTAAGTTGAAAAAAGTTGCTAAAATATTGATCAAAATACATAAAGTGCCATAACACAACTAGATAATTTGAAAAGCTGACATTAGGCAAAACAGTTATATATTACTTTCTACTATGAGGTATAAAAAATGTTTTTATATTTTTGTTTTTACCAAATCTCTCTACTACACTGTGTAGACAGATAAGACAGTCCTTAAATATGGGAGTGATTTATGCTGATTGAGAGAGCAGAGAGCAAACCTTTGCAATGATATCACCAGTTATTATCTTTGCTCCAGTGTCTGTTTCTTCCACAAATGGTCTGGACTAACTGGATATCTACGTGTAGAAGAATGCACCAAGCTCAATATCCTTTACCCTGCAAACACTCAATTGCAAATTATCAAGGACTTCAGCACACCAGATACACTGAACCTAACATAGGACATAGTAAGCAATATGCTTAAACCTACAGGCACAGGAAAGGACTTTCTAAACCAGACAACATAGTGCATACATTTAAGAACAACTACACGACACTAAAAAGCTTCTATACAGCAAAGGCCAAAACCATTCAAGTGAAGAGGTAGCCTGCTGAAGAGTAAAAACCAAGCGAAGTGTTACTAACTGAACATCTGACTGAGGTTTATTATCTAGACTAAAAAAGAAGACAAAAATCTAAATATCAAGAACATAAACTAAGTAAAAATGGAGCTTAACACTAAACAGAGAGTTCTCAAAAGATGAAATACAAAGGCTGGGAAAATACTTTTTTATTTTTTTAAATGACCAATATTCTTAGCCACCAGGGAAATGTAAATTATAACTACTTTAAAATTTCATCTTACTCAAGTCAAAATGGCCAAGCTCATAAAAACAAATGACAACAAATGCTGACATAGATTTGGGGAAAGAGGAACACATCTTCACTCTCAGATGTCATAAAAACTGATACAACCACTAAGAATATCAGAGTAGAATTTCCTCAAGAAGTTAGAATGGATCTGTCACACAACCTGGCTATACCACTTTTATACCACATATGCTCAAAAGACTATCTGTTACTGGATAGATACGTGCTATTTTGATACTTTATTAACAATACTCAGGAAATGGAAACAGCGTATATGCCAATCAACATATAATTAGACAAAAATGTATCATATTAACTCTGAAATACTAGTAAGCTTTTAAAAAATAAATTGGGAAATTGTAGGTAAGTGGATGGAGCTGTAGAAAATCATCCTGAATGAAGTAACACAGACTTCAAAGGATAAATGTCACATTTTTTTTTCATTTGTGGATGTTAGCTTTGGATCCTTAGATATATGAGTTTCATTTGGAGTACTCACAGAAGTGAGTAATTATTAACTGACAATGTAGAATATCTGTTCAAGGAGAGAAGCAAGAACATAGTTATATAAAGGTAGAAAAGGGAATAATGGGAATGAAGGCAAAATGCAATGGGAACAGAAGGGTAGGCTAGAGGAGGGAATATGGGGAAGGATAGTTACCAATAAATATCTTCAACAAAAGTATTAAAAACTACTACTTTAGAAGCTTCCTAAAACATTAGCCTATGCATATATAAAAAGGCTTATATTGATGTGTCCTGTAAGTGGAAAAAGATGTCCTATTAGACAGCACAGGTACAAATGAAAAAGCCCAATGGCGGAAATGAAGTCCCTATTAGATTTAACAGGCACACAAATTAAAAATCCCAGTACTTACTTGTTTTGGAGGTATTGGCCAGTGATGTACCATAAGTCCGAATTCTTTATAAGTTTTTACCATTACTCTTGATTGCTTTTTATGACTTGATAGTAAGACCATATTAATCAAGACATGACATACTTGAGTCATAGAGAATGGAAATCTCAAGTAGTATTGATTCTAGAAACTTCACCTCTACTGGCTAGCTTTCACACTTCTGGAGAGTGCGTGCATGCTATTGAAAGTAATCATCGATCTTAAGATACAATAATAAGCATCATGATACAACAGGCACACTGAAGAAATAGTGGTACATATGTTATGAGATTAACCAAGCACTTGCTGATTGGAACAAAGGACTGCTATACAAAATGGAGCTCTTATTTGATGCCATTATCAGGGTCAAAAACCTGTGGCTCTCTACCAGTCAGAGGTTCTAGGAGATAAGCTGTTGCTGGTACTCCGTAAGAGACATGGTACTAAGCTGACTCATAATGACTGATTTTGTTCATGGACTACAGCATTTATCAAACCTCGTCAGGGTAGTTTTGTTTGCAGTGCATGGCAATTAACACAAAAATCCACAACTGGTCAAGGTGTAGAGAATAAGGGTCTGTATAGTGCTAAGCTTTAAGCGAGACATCTATATCTTTTCTTCTAGGTTCAGGGATCAATACAGAAGAGAAACAGAAAACACTAAGGGCCAGAGGCAGTTGATGACCACAACGAAAGGGTGGTATGACATGCATAAGATCTGTGTAAGCTCAAGCAAGACACAATTCCAGCCTAGAGCAGGGTTGTGGTCACATATCCTCACCCCTAGATTTTTTCCAGGAAAGAGAATTCGATTTTTTAAGAGGGCAGGTCTGGTAACTGGAGCACATTTTAGTGGATAAACACAGAGTAAAAATACATAGCTAGCATTAATAGGACTAGACTGGAATTTTTTTAAATATAAGAACACAAAGTTTAGTGAGTATTGAATGGATGAGTGGGTGTTAGGGAGGAGGGTGAATATGATCAAAATATGAATGTATGAAATTATCAAAGAATTAATAAAATATGTGTTAGAATTTTTCTTTAAACACCTTTAAGGAGCAGATATAGCAACATCAAAACAGCTTAAACATATACAGTATTTATTAATGCATATGTTGACAAAATAAAGAAATTTAAAAATGAAAAACTTTAAGATTTTTGTCACAAGATTTCATGCTAATTTTAAAAAAAACTATCGTGATAAGTTAAAATTGGTAAATATAACCAGTGAATAGATTGATTTATTTCAAAGTTAAGAGTAAAAGTCAACATGAAACAACTTCAGATGGAAAAAAGTATGAACAAACAGCAGGAAAGAAGAAGATATTGGCAAGGAAGGGAAAGAGAAAGCATCATTTTTTTTTTTTTTTTTTTTTTTTTTAAAGATTTTATTTCTTTATTATGTATAGTGTTCTGCTTGCATGTATGCCTGCAGGTCAGAAGAGAGCGCCAGATCTCATTACAGATGGTTGTGAGCCACCATGCGGTTGCTGGGAATTGAACTCAGGACCTCTGGAAGAGCAGCCAGTGCTCTAAACCTCTGAGCCATCTCTCCAGCCCCCGAAAGCATCATTGTTAATGCTGTATAAAACTACATCTTGCTCCTTTCAGAGTACATTTATGTTTATCATTTATGTTATGATAAAATGTTATATGGATAATTTTTCTTGTGACTGTAAAATTGGAAGCATGTAACTGGATGTACATGCATCAGGATTTTAACTAAAAGTTACAAATTAGCTAACCCAAATCTATATGTTTGTCTTAAACATTTACCAAGAATTCTACATCAAAATATTGCCTAATAGTTTCTTGAATTTCATACTCTAAACAAAACACTTGATTTATTACAGCTTTCTTTAAAATGTATGACTTTATCAGTTTATTCAGCAAAAAATTTACATGCATTGTGTTTATTTCCTGTGTGTTTTTAACTCCATGATATGGGTACTGCTCCTTTTTCTACCACGTGTATACCCAAAACTGTACCTTGAAGGAAGCAAATGGTAGTAGCATCCTAACTGACATTCACATTTCACTGAGGATAAGAACTTCATGATGTAATTGTCTAATGCCCAAGGGAATGTGGCTTCCTTATAAGCAGTGCTCTGGTTTTTGTCAGTAATATAGAATCACTCATAAACATTTAACATTTATTGTTACAAGTTGAATACATGATGGGTTCCAATTAAAAGGCACACTTGGATCACAGAAATGAGGGGTTTGGAACTGTAGTCATAGAGCAGCTATAAAAAAGCACTCAATCCAAGGTGATATATTAGAATAAACCTGTGGGAAGAAGATTAACTATAACAGTTCAGACATGGAAAACAGTCTTCTTTCCTCTGTAAGGAAAAAATGGTTTCCTTTTTTTGTAGAATAATATGGAGAAGATGGTGAACATATATATTGTTTCACTGTGATGTGAACACTGTAGGTAGGCCTTTTGGGTATGTTTATATCAATCTTATGGGCCCTTAATTTGCTAGACTGTTATTGAAACTAATCTCACTGATATGTTGGATGACTGACTGCCTCGGTGAAATCTGCAATTGAGCAAATGTATTAGTTCTAGTTGTATTAAAAGAGGCCTTCAGGTTTAATAGTAAAATTAAAAAGGACTCGGTCAGTATAAAGAAACTGTGATAATCCCATCTGATGAGTAGGAAACACAACTATCTCAAATGAAAAAATGTGAGCAATAGTGTTACATCACGTGCATAAAGGGCAAAACAATTAATAGGAAGTTAACCTGTTGAGAAACCTAGTTGGTTGGCAGCTGTTTTACACAAGCACATGTGGAGCTGTGTTTCAGTGTTTGCTTAATTCAATTTCTTCCCGCATGAAAGTATGAACAGGACTCACCATGATATTTTGCTTATTGTTCATTTTCCCCCATAGGCAGATGTGTACATAATTTATGATGTTATTTTCCTCTGAGAGCTTTGGATTTGGAGTGGTCACAGGTCTCTTCTAGATGCCAGTAACGGCACAGGAATCTGGTACCTGAAGGAGCTTTGAACATCGCGACAATCATTTCACTTATATGAGGATCCTGAAATGTGTTTTCTGCCCTTTGCACTCCTGAATACGGATAATAAGTTCTTCTTGTTCATTCTAGCTGAAACATAGAATTCTTGTGTTAATTGAGTCTCTTCTGCAATTCTGGTGATGAAAAATAGAATATTTAAATTAACACCACATATCTTTTTAGCTTATGAAAATCATAGCCTGCTCCAGCAATGCAGCTTCATTTTATTACTCTCTATTTTGCCACTATTTAATTGATTCCAAGAATTGCTGATAAACAGATATTAAAGCAATAGAAAAATAAATGTTTTAGGATAAGCATCATTTTAACTGTAATTCAAAATTATTAGTCAATGTTTATGAACTAAATTTTTCTCTCTAGAAAAAGATTATGTTGCAATATAACTATGTAGTGCAAATCACATTAAAGTGTGGTTTAAATTAATGTTCTAATTAATATCTTCTGATAGAAGACAATTGGATGTTTCAGAAAGTACTTAGCTTCAGTTATAAAAGTAGAGGAAAAGCGTAATATTTCTCAAGTGAATCTGAAATGTGGAATATTTTACTCCGGCTCAACTCTGAAGATGTGGTAACATGTTTAGTATCAAGGAACAGTATTGTGAAATATTTTCTTCAGTCCATTTGTTTACCATAAAATTCTATTTATTTAGACTACTGTGTTCTTCTACAAAGATAAAGCAAGATCAGTTCCTTTCTTTTTTCTTCTTTTGAAATTGTTTTTTTTCTCACATAAAATATCCTAATTATGGTTTCCTCTCCCTCTACTCTTCCCAGTTCTACATCACATGCCCTGCACTCCCAAATCTGCTTCTACTCCTTTACTGTTTCTCATTTCAAAACAAATAGGCATCTAAGGGATAATAATAAAATAGAATAAAAGCAATCACATTGAAGTTGAACCAGATAATCCAACAGAAGGAAAAGAGCCCAAGAGAAGGCACAAAAATCAGAGGACCACTCTTTCACACTCTCAGGAAACAGATAAAAACACTAAACTTAGAATCCACAGTAATATAGGCAGATGACCTAGTGTAAACCTGTGCAGGACCTCTGCCTCAGTGTCTGGGAATTCATATGAGCTTTGATCATGTTGATTGATAGGGCTTTGTTTTCGTGGTATCTCTAACCTCTCTAACTCTTACACTTTTTCTGCCTCCTCTTCCCCAGGGTTTTTTGAGCACTGAAGGAAAGGATTTGATAAAGGCATCCCATTAAGGACCGAGCGCTCCAAGGTTTCTCACTCTGCGTAGTATCTGGTTGTGGGTCTCTGTGTTTGTTCCCATCTGCTGTAAAGAGGAAGTTTCTCTGGTGATGGTTGAACAAGGCACTGGTCTACGAGTACAGCAGAATGTTATCAGCAGTCCTGTTATTGCTACATTGCTACTTTTTCAAAGTCGAATTTGGTTTTACCCAATGTCCCAATGCTACCTAATCTCTGGATCTTGATCACTCAAGCAACGTATGGGTTCCAACTTGTGGAGTGGACCTAAAATCAAATCCGTCAGTTCCTCCCACAAGTTTTGAGCCATCATTGACCTAGCCTATCCTGTATCACTGTTTATTAGAGGGGTTTTGGCTGGCTTGATGTTTATATTTCCATTTTGATAAATGTGGAGTACATTCCTGTACCAAAGACCTTGGGACATAGAGGGAAGTACTAGCTTGACTTCGCCATGTGCAATGAATTGTCTAAGTCTTGTCTTCAGAAACTGGGCCTGGCCTTCAGTTTGTCATGAGCAATCTCTATAGCCTTGCCAACAGTCTGTGTTGTGTGGGGATTCCCATCGGACTTCTTTTGCCAACAACTCAATAAATATAACACATCCCAGTACTGGAAGCATTATTTAGTGACACAAGATGGCTGGTTGGGACTCTGTCTCTGCAATAATTTGGCTATTTCTCTTAAATCGCTTTCATATATGTTTATATTTAAAGAAACTTCTACAGTATTGGGTTTCCATACTATTTCTCAAGTCGCCCTTAATTTTAGCTATCTCTCCAGTAATCCCTCCCTCATCCACCTCCCATCCTCCTCCCCACTTGATCCTCCATTCAAAACTCTGCCCATCTATCCATAACTATCTAATTTATTTCCTTTTCCTAACTAGATTTAGATCTGTACCCCCTAGTAACTTACCCTATACCTAACCTCTGTGGTTCCACAGTTTGTAGTTTGGTTATGATTGAATTAATAGCTAATATTCACATATAAGCAAATACATACCATATTTCTGATATGACTTCCTGGGTCTGAGTTACCTTATTCAGGATGAATTTCTCTAGTCCACCCATTTGTCTGTAAATTTCTTGATTTTCTTTTTTTCTTTCTTTTTTTTTTCCCTTGGTTTTCAAGACATAGTTTCTCTGTGTAGTTTTGGTGCCTGTCCTGGATCTTGCTCTGTAGACCAGGCTGGCCTCAAACTCACAGGGATCTGCCTGGCTCTGCCTCCTGAGTGCTAGGATTAAAGGCATGTGCCACCACCACCCAGGGATTTTCTTTTTCTTTCTTTCTTTTTTTTAACAGCTGACTATTACTCCATTGTGTAATGTATCACATTTTCTTTAACCATTTTTCTGTTGAGAGGCATCTAAGTTATTGCAAAGCTCTGGCTAGTATCAATAGAATAGGTTGAGCAAGTATCCTTGTGGTAGGGTGAAGTATCCTTTGCATATGCACCCAAGTATAGTATATCTGAATCTTGAAACAGATTGATTACCATCTTCCTGAGGAACCACCACATTGATTTCCATTTTGCCTGTACCGATTGCACTCCCACCAGCAATGGAGGAGTATTCCCCCTGCTCCACATCCTCTCCAGCAGGAGTTGTCCCTTGTTTTATTGACTTTAGCCATTCTGACAGGTGTAAGATGGAATCTCAAAGTAGTTATGAATTGCATTTCTCTGATGACTAAGGGTATTGAACATTTAAGTGTTTCTCAGCCAGGTGAGCTTCATCTATTGGAAATTCTGTTTAGATCAATCCCCCACTTTTTAATTGGTTTATTTGGTGCTTTTGATATCAAGTTTCTTGAGTTTTTTTTTTAACACAATTTGGATATTAGACCTCTATCTAATGTAGAGTTTGTAAAAAAAAAAAATATTTTCCCATCTTGTAGGTTGCCCCTTTGTCTGAATGATCATGTCCTTTGCCTTACAGAAGATTTTTGGTTTCGTGAGGTCCCATTTATTGTTCATCTTAGTGCCTGCATTAATAGTGGTCTCTTCAGAAAGTCTTTTCATGTGCCAATTAGTTCAATGCTATTTCTAACTTTCTCTTCTTTCAAGTTCAGTATATCTGGTTTTATGTTGAGGGCTTTGATTTACTTGAACCAGAGTTTTGGGCAGGGTGATGAGTATGGATCTATATTCATTCTTCTACATGTTGTCATCTAGTTTGACCAGCACAGTTTGTTGAAGAGCCTGTCTTTTTTTTTTTTTTCAGTATCAATTTCTAGCTTATTTATCAAATGTCAGGTATTCAGAGGTGTGTGGAGTCAGGCCTGGGTCATGAGTTTGATTCCATTTGTCAGCCTGGTTTTTGTGCTGATACCATGCTGTTTTTATGACTATAACTCTATAGTACAACTTGAAATTGAGAACAGTGATAATTCCCCGGTTCTTTTAGTGTCCACTATTGTTTTAACTATACTAATTTTTTTCCTGTTTCCATAAGAAAGTGAGAATTGTCCATTCAAGTTCTGTGAAGAATTGTGTTGAAATTTTCATGGGGATTATATTGTATCAGTAGATTTCTTTTGGTAGGATAGTCAGTTTTACTATAACAATCCTATGATTAATTAGCATGGGAGATTTTTCTATATTCTGGTATATTTCTCAATTAATTTCTTCAATGTCTTTAATTTTTTCATACAAGTCTTTCACTTGAATGGTTGGAGTTAACCTGAGGTATTTTATATTATTTGAGGTTCTTCTAAAAGATGTTGTTTCCATGGTTTCTTTCTCAGTCCGTCATTCCAACATTAGAGGGCTACCTTCTTACGTATTACATTTTCAGCTACTTTGTTCAAAATGTTTATTGGCTCTAAGATTTTCCCAGTGGAATTTTTTCCCAAGAGTGCATGCTGAAGTTGTGGTCTTACATAAAGCAATGAACTTGAGGAGAGAAATTAGGAGGGGAAAATGTGTGTGATAATTGGAGATGGTAGCAGATAAGAAGGAAAGCTGTAGTGGGTGTTCTGCTACAGAGCCAGGGATGAGACTCTGGGATTGGATTTGGAGGATCAGAGGGAGAGGTGAAGCTCTGCAGTCAGCCTACCTGTTTCCCTTGTATGATCATCTTCATCTTGAATTAAAAACTTTTAAATTTTTAAAATTAAATCCTTGCTTTATAGGAGATTATAACTTTGCAATTTTTATTAAAATATCTATAAACCTGCATGGATATGGATTTAGATTGCAATAATATATATTTATGTGTTTATAAATATCATTAAACCATGACATTAAAAAAGAATTATCAGAAGTATTTCATGATTACTCCCTCTTTAAATTAAGAGCACTTTGTATGATATACTATTTTCAACTCTATTATAATGTTATAATTATTTATTAGCTAAGATTAACTGATCAAAATAATTGATATTTAGTGTTTTATATTTATGTTTTCAGTAAAGCTGTAATATTACACTCAGAAGTTTCAGTGAGTAGTTTAGAGTACTGAGTTGTTTGGAGAGACATCTCACATTGTGGATTTATAAGACACTAAAGTTCAATGCCTTTAAGTGTTTACAGAATTGATAAATCATTTGAGCACCTTGACACAGAATATAACCCAAACCCTTTGATTTCTTAGAGTCAAAGTTTAGATTGTGCACTTCATTTAAAAATGTGTTTTCTAAATATGCAACTGCTTTATAGATTTAGGAAGAATTTCAGTGTGACCCAGGCTGATGGTGTATAGACTTGCACGAGGAAGTCAGAAAAAAAAATACTATATTGGAAGTCCATTGCTATTTATGAATAAATGCACATGATAACTGATAAAAAGAAAAGAAATCACCTACACACACATACACATTTTTCTCATGTTTGAGATACATCAGCACAGTGCTCAATACATGTTCTGAACTGCCATGACTGGAAGCTGTACCTCCAGATGAGATTCTATGGTTCAAATTGCCAATCGGCCAAGCCGTTTGAGTTTTGATAGCTCTGCTTAATTTCTCTGAATTTTTTTTAAAATGCAAAACTAAAGAAAGCTTTTATTAGAAGAATAAATGTTCACTGATCCTTAACTCTAACTGTCCTATTTCTTTTAATTTTATTTTATTTTACAATACCATTCAGTTCTACATATCAGCCACGGA
>CABHPP010123961.1:937-15309 GCA_902168425.1 Peromyscus attwateri
AAAAAAAAAAGCCTTACAACAATTAAGTAAAAGGCAGCACACAGCTACGTTCCACACTCTGCCAAAGAAGCCAAGTAGTTGGTGAAGAATATGGAGAAGTTAGAATGTTCAATAGAAATTAAATTGGCAAGCACATTCAATAATTGTAAGTTGTCTCATGGGGATCTGAGGAAATTAATTAAAACGTCTGGTAAAACAGAGTGAAAAAAAGTGAGAGCCTTTCTTTTTCTTTTCTTTCTTTTTTTTAATATATAGCTTCACACTGAATGGAGGGTGACCTGCAAGGTCAGGCTTAGGCGGTAGATGTTAGCTTCTCAGGGGCCATGCTCAGGTTCATGATCTTCAAGTGTTCCCCATCACCATTCCCCATAGTTCATCTTCTGCCTCCTCTCTACAAAACTTCCACATTCATCTTGCATCTCTGAACCTGTGGAGATCCTTGTGATATAAATGATATTCGTAATTTATAGTAAAATTCTATTATATTCTCATGATTATTTGTGTGCTTGTTGAGAGCTGATCCTGAGAGCAAAATATAGGCTCTCTCTTCTCAGACTCAATTATATTTATCTTAAGTATCTTCCCTAGACCTTTTCTGGGGAGGGTAGGCTGACCCCTGCCTCTCTGACACAGAAGAGGGTGAACAGCAAACTACTCAGAGCCTTCAAACATTGTGCTCTTGAGAACAACAAGAGGGTGATCCATTTCCGCAGAGGTTAGTAGTGTTAATTCTCTGGTATAAAAATACCTGTAGTAGAACAAGTATCAAGGACTTCTCTGTTCTATCCAATGCTCTGTCCTGTCTGGAAATCTTCCAGTCAGGAATGATAGTGAGATAGGTTCACAAACTTCCCTGGTCATTTCTGCTGCAGATTATAAACACCTGGTTTGAGGGTGTTATTTTTTGCTTGCTCTCCCAATGGGGCTACTCCAGTTGCTTCTACTGAATGTTCTAAGTGTCCAATTTGATGTCTTGATACCTACTACTTGCTACTTTGTTTTTTATTTCTCCTCGCTACATGCTTACTTACCTCACTCACTGTAAATCGAAAGCATGACTCTTCTAGATCATTCTTTTATCATAACAGTCCTATTATCTGTCTTTTCAGTACCCAGTGCCTCTTTATCTTTACTATGACTGAATGCAGCTTGCTATATGCCCAAGCTGAGCCCAAATCTTGATTGATTTTGTCTAGTCATAGAAACCTATTATCCCTTCTACAAGAGGCTCAATTATACCCAAGGAGATTACATAAATTTATGCTCGAAAAAAATGTATATGCATTGTCAGTTTCATGTTAGACTGTTGTTTAGATCACACTTTAGCAGCATTAGTAATCCTTGAAAACGTGTACTTTTTCTGGTTTGTTAAATATGTACATACATAAAAATATATAAATATAGTGTATTGAGTCCATTTAGTATTACTTTATGTCTATGTTTTTAAATGTGACCACTTGGTATAATCAATTGGGTGGGGGTGGAGGGTTCATCCCTGAGGGAGACTAATTTTCCTCCTCCCAGCAGTCATTAATCACCTTATCATCTAGAGGTGAGGCATTGTTAGATTTCCTTGCTCCATGATGGCATATTGGTCTTGCCCTTTTTCAGGTCTTAGTCAACTATATGGTTGAGTTTAGTAAGTTCTTTATAGAAGATGTGATCTCACAAGCAGCTTTCTGGTCCTCTGGTTCTTTCCTTCTCCCCCTTTTTTTCCTTGTCCCCTCTTCAGTGATGTTCCCTGAGCATTAGGTGTGGGGTTGTGTGGTAAATTTATCAATTTGGCCTAGGTACCCCATGGTCTGTTCTTAGTATTTTGACCATTTGTAGCTTGTTATCTTCTCTGTGTCTGTAACAACAAGATGTCCGTTTGGTAAGGCTCGGGATACACTCATCTGTGGGTATAGGGATGAGTAGCAAGGACTGAGTTAGAGATTTTTCTAGCCTGGGAAAGCAGCAATAGTAAGTTCTACTCTCAGTCCCATGGTATGACCTTATATGGATAGTGGGCTAAATGTACTGTGTCAGTCTTGAATCTCCTCCCATTGAGCAGGCCTTAATTTCAATTAGACAACTCTTGGTTACCTCTAAGACATAAGTGCCACTACTTCCCCTTTTGATATCTTGTTATGCTGTTCATTGTTGTGATTCACAGGCATAACAGCTGGGTATGACTACTGGTGAAGTGGTCCTCCATGACAAGTTATCCTATTAATCATCAGAGTTGATTATATCAATCTGGCTGGATGCACAGGCATCCTTTCTCTCTTACCAATCCTTGTGTGTTTCTTCTGAGACTGTGCACTAGGATGACCTTCCTAGAACAAAGGAGGACTGGTCTTTGGTTAAGGGTATGTGAATATCTGGGCTATAACTGCTATAACTTCCACATAAGCTCACATAGGAACTTTTGAAATAAAGTTACACTTCCATAGTCATGAACTTAACCTCCACAAATCCAAACAAAAACATTTTAAAACTTGTGATTATTTAAGAGCATTTGTATTGGGCATCATAACTAATCTACAGATGACTTGGAGATATATAGAATGATGTACTTGGGTCATACTCCAAACATGTGATACTTCATATAAGTTTCAACTATCTGAAAGATTTTGATGTCTGGGAGATGTTGGGTGTACTAGAATTAAACCCTCAGAACTAGAACAAGGAATATATATATTCTTTCTGAGAAAAACTGCTTAAAAGGGGATTTATTTTTTTTATCTGTGTGTGAGATTATGAAGTCACAGAACAACATCAACATTTCTAGGATGTTGAAATGGAAGAATATTAAGAGCTCAAAATTGGAAGTTCTTAGATCTGGTCCTAAATAAACAATAAATATTACATGACATAGGCTGTATTAATTCCTGATTACATTCTAAATAGTATATTATCTTACCTCTAAATTCCAAGCTATTAATAAATTGTACTCTAGGCTTTTACCATCCTTATGCACCACATACATGAGCCCACACACACACATACAAAATCTTTTTGGCACTGCCCATTTGCCTTATAATATGTTAACTTAGACTCTCATCTTTTTCCTGTAATAGTTTATTTTCATGACTTCTCAGGGATAAGTCCAAATGTTACACTCTCCAGGCACCTTCTTTGATTATGTTAACAGTACATGTATATATGCATGCTATGTGTATGTACACATATTCATGTATATATATATATACATATATATGTATATATATACACACACATAAATATATGTATAATCACTGTATCAGATTTTCCTTCTTTTCTTAATAATCTGTCATATTTTTGAACCAATATTACCACTGCCTATAACTCACATAACACATAACTATGTGCGGCACATAGGTTGTTCTCAGATAGGCATCTAATTATTTGAAATCAGTGAGAATAAACGTCATTTCTGTCAGAAGTTTGAGAGAGGTCAGATTCTGCTTTCTTCCTGCTAAAATTAATCAAACTGTGAATCGTAGGAAGCTGTTGGGAGCTAACACTCTGTCTATAGGTAACATCTAATATAAGGACAGTTAGGCTATGAGAGGAACCACGTAATATCTCCAATGCTTAAAACTCAAATTAGGGTGTCTGAAACTGTTTTTGTTTAAGTCTATACCCTTAAAAAAACTTGTTCTTAAATCATGTCTAATGAAAAGAGCCTAGCCTCTCTCTGACAGTTTTCTGACTATCTAGGTAGATCTCATTTCTTTTGCCCATGTGTAAACTGCCTGGTACACTGTCTGTAAGCCTGGAAACTCACTCAGCACATTTTTCTTCTTTTTTATTTAGTAGACACATCATAAATATCTGCTGAAATAATAGAAAAATCACAAAGTCTGTATATTTTGGGATGGCAGCCAATTTTGATATTTTCTAAGAATTTCCTTAAAATCACATCATAGACTGAAAGTGCCATTCTCTTTTGCAACTCATTGCAACTCAGGGAATTTTATGCAGAACCTGCTCCTTCACCACAGCTTTTCCTAACCTGTGCTTCGGAGTCACTGAAAAATTCATGCATTCCTTCTTGTGACTGGTCGGAAACTGCAAACAGCTCCCATGCTTTTCCTTTGCTTTTGCTAAAAGTTCTTGTTCTCTTACTCTCACTTTTTCTTTTCCTTATTCTCCCTTTCCTTATTGAACTCTCCACCTCTTTCTCCACCCCTTTCTTTTCTCTTTGGTGGCCATTGCTGAGTAAGTCCATAGTGTCCCTCCATTTTGAGCACCATTTATGGACTGACAGCTTCGAAACTGTCATCACTGAAATGTGTACCTCTAGTTCTGAGACCTTAATTAACATTTGGGATTTTAACTATGTCTATATCAAGTTCATATGTCTTTCAAAGTTCCCCATCTTATCCCCTGATCCTGCTTATCTTGCTTCCCCTCATTTGCTAACTCTCCCAGCCCCATAGATCGGAACTTTAGTCATCTCCAATTTTTCTTCTGTTTTGTTCCAAATCCATTTGTGCAAGCCAAGCTAACCACTTCTCATCGCTTTTGTTTCAGCCACTCAAGTCATCATTGCTCTCACCCTGGACTGTCTCCATAGACTCTCGACTTCTCATTATCACTCATATTCTCATATCATGTGCTCTCCTCTTGGCATGATAAGAGTAACTTCAAAACTATACATGAATCAGATCATTCAGTTCAAAGCCCACCATGATCCTGTCTACTAAATGCTCTGTAAACATTTGGCCAACTAAATGCATACCCTTATTTTTAAACTCAGATTGATTTTTAAAACTATATACCTCCAATATGGCTGATGAAAATTAATTGAAAGTGAGACTCAATCCTGTTGATAGATTATAAAGCTCTGTCTCCCTGGCTGCTCTCACCCCTACTACAGACTCCTCTTCAATTATTTTAGCCTCCTACCTGTTTGTATCATACATCAAACAAATTCCTTCCTAAAGAGATCTTTTTAAAAAAAAAATTTCATCGACTTTGAATATGGCCCCTCATCTATGTTCCTGGCTCCTTCCCGTACCATTGCTAGGCCAGTGTCCACATGTCATCACCTGATAAGGAGTTGTCTTGACATTTTAGAGGAAACTTATGACTTGCACACTTTATCCTTTTTGCTCTTATGTCTTTCTCTGCACCTCCTCTTTACTCTCTTCCTCTGTACTGTTTTACTTCTCCTCTCAATTTTTTATTACTACCCTGTAGGAGGATTTCTTACCAAAAAGAAAAAATACAAAAAGAGGGAAAGAATGAAGTAAAAACATATAACTAGTTCTTTCAATTTCTTCTGCTATTCACCTTTAAATTATCACACCCTGAACAAGGGTCTTACTTTTATCAGAAAACTTTTCCTAGAACTCACTTTGTAGACCAGGCTAGCCTCAAACTCAAAGAAATTCACCTGCCTCTCCCTCCCAAGTGCTGGAATTAAAGGTGTGCGCCACCAACTCCTGGCTGCCTAACTGGTAAGTTTAATAATGACATTTTTGTTCAAGTATACCATGTGATTTGACAATATTCAGTCCCAATTACCCTTCATGAATTATGCCCATTATCTACTTCATGTGATATATGTGCATATATGAACGTCTGTACATACACCTAGCAATGATGATCTCCAATTACATGTATGTTCCTCTAAATGACAAAACCTTGCTCTTTGTGGCTGAATCAAACTCCATTGTATATATTCTACACTTTCTTTATCCATTCATGAGTTGCTGGATATTTATGCTGATTCTGCAACTTATTGTGAACAGTGCTACAATAAACAAGGATGAGTAATTGAATACACTAAATATATATGAATATATCTTATAGATTGTACACTGCCATTATTGTGAATGGCGTATGTTAAACAAGTGTTACAAAATGACATGCATAGCAAGTTTCTCATTGAGTCTGACCTCCTGCTTGCCCACACTGATACTAGCAGTATTCTGTCTGAATAGGGCAAGGCTTTCCCATAGGCAATGTGACTGACAATGGGACCAAGTCAAGTCTGTCCTTGAACAACCACATCATCCTTAAACTCCAGCTAAATTATGTCTTGTGACTCTGTAATCCCATCATTCAGTGTTCTCAGTGTACATTGTTTCTTTTTGTAATACCAATGCCAATTGGGGACTCTATCTCCATATTCATAATGATGAATAGGTATGGAATACACAAAGACAGCTTTCAAGTTGCCCTGATGCACACCTCCATCTGAAGTGTCCAGATGGCTCTGAGCTGTGTTTGTTGCTGGACCAGCCAAGATTGTTCTTCTTGTCATGTGTGTTGAGATTGATATGAGGTATGCTGACAGGTCAAAGTTGCAAAACTTCCACCTCCATGTACCAGGTCTTTATTTTCTATGAAAAAGGAATTGTGTATCACCATATTTTTTCTAAATTTTCCATTTAGTTAACTGAATAATTTCTGTCTTCCCCCACCCTCCTTCATTCACCCTCCTTCCAATGCTGCATTAGCAAAATCTAAAATAGGGTGTCTTGAGCTGTTTCCCAACCAAAACTAACTTTAGGAATTTTGTATTTATCTCTGTACTGTCGGATTTTGGTCCTAATCTCCCCATGCCACACAAGCGACTCTTTCCACAGGAAGCCTACAGTTATCTAGCCCTTTCTTTGTGACAAGAACTGTTTTAGATATTACCAATCAAACCTCATTCACCTCTTGCAAACCCAGGAGGCACTTCTGCTGTGGGATGTTCTGTATGGCAAATGTGTTGCTAATAAAACACTGATTGGCCAGTGGCTAGACAGGAAGTATAGGTGGGACTAACAGAGAGAATTAAAAGAACAGGAAGGCAGAAGGAGTCACTGCCAGCCAGCCGCCACCAGGACAAGCAGCATGTAAAGATGCCGGTAAGCCACGAGCCACGTGGCAAGGTATAGATTTATAGAAATGGATTAATTTAAGATATAAGGACAGTTAGTAAGAAGCCTGACACGGCCATACAGTTTAAAAGCAATATAAGTCTCTGTGTTTACTTGGTTGGGTCTGAGCAGCTGTGGGACTGGCAGGTGAGAGAGATTTGTCCTGACTATGGGCAAGGCAGGAAAACTCTAGCAACACACTTCTGGTCATCTCTCCATCTTATGAGAAGGAAACTGAGTAATAAAATGTCTGAACTCTGTAACCAAGCAAACTAGTAAACTGAGTCCATATTGAAATCCAGGCCAATCTAGATTCTATCCTGTCCTCTTAAGCTTCACTTAGGTGTTTTAGTTACCAATGCTTACTAAGTGAATGTGCACATTTACCAAAGGCTATGATTCCAATCTTTGTGAAACCCAGTATCTCTTGCCGGTTATATTTTTTCCTTAGTCTCTGAATTACACACTGAATGAGTTTTAGAAACAAGACAAGCCCTTTTAGAGTGTGTAAAGAACCACACTTACCGTATATTGTGCCTTCTCATATGCTTAGGGGACTGGTTTCATTGAAAATCTGAGGTTTTTCATGATGAACAGATGTATCTAGGTTAACAAAGAAATGGAGGGGTGCTAGGCTGATTGGGTAATCATCAGTCTGAGTTTCTTATGTTGATGATATCATCAACATATGAAAGCATAGTGGTGGACAATTCTGAAATATAACATCAGTCAAGAAGTTGGCTTCTCAGGATTTTTTTTTTACTCAGTTTCACAGAGGGCCTCAGGTGCTTGGTAGGGATGAATAAGTAATAGATAGAATGAATGGTCACCGGAAGAGGAGAAAAAAAGATAAAAAAATGGGATGCAATTTAACAAGTGGCTTAGAATTAAGACAGGGAAGAGGAAGAATTGGGAATGGATCATTGAGGTGCATCAATTTTCCTTCATTGCCTTTTGTAATCGCTAGCACATTGCAAGTAATACCTAATTTACTGCTCCAAACTCATGAGGTAATTTCATAACATCTATGTTTATATGTAGGGAAACAGAGTCTTGAAATTGTTTAACACATCTCCCAGTCACACAAACTAATCCCAGAATCCTACCTAGTCACGCTGGCCCCACCCTTCTGCTTCTTATGGCAATATACATTTCATCTATGCCTCCCAGTTCATAGGAAGAAACTACAGTTACTGCTTGGTTCTCATTCCTAACCTCTTTCTTGACTTACAGTCTGTATGTCCTTGGGCATTTCTTCCTTGTACCCTAATGAACACAATGATATCCAGTGATCATGTAAAATTCTATCTAAGGTATCTTGCGAAAGCATGGCTTTCTGGTGATTCTGTAGCCTTCCGAAGACATTGGTTTCTCCTCGATTCTTTGAATGTCTCTCAATTACAGCCTGATATAAAGACAGGGGAGATATCAATTTTGAGAGGATCTGTGGTGAGTACTGGCTTCACCATCCTGCCTTTCCTGTGTTTGCTAGTCAGGCTGCTAGGAACCCACAGTCATGAAAATCTGGAATTGTACCCTTACCTGCTAAATCCCCTTCCTGGGATCGAAATGTGTCTTATTCAGTCCAGCAGACAGCAGCTGTCCTCTTGGTGAGTATGACAGACTAGGGAATGATTCAGTGGGGCTGTTAGGTGGAGTGAAGGGAGACTTGACATTACAGGAAGTGTGAGAAACTAGAGCAGGACACCTAGTGGAACTTCTGGCAATAGAGAAAAAGGTGGGCGAGTAGGCCATTAAGGTGGAGTAGGTGGCTGTATGCTTCATAGAAGGCAAATGAGTAGTCTGGGAAGCATAACTGGAATTGATCTCTGTGGCTTGTCTATAGGCAGAAGGTGGAGTAGGCATAAAATGAAGAGAGCTTGAACAATAAGAGAGAGGAGCAGCAGGAGGAGGAGGAGGAGGAGGAGGAGGAGGAGGAGGGTGGCGGGGTAGAGAGCCCAAACGTCTAGGAAGCTTTCTTGGCATCTCTTTAGAAGACTGGTCTCCAAAGTTGTCACTTCATCAATATTAGTTAACAACTGAACTGGGGCCACATTTGCCCTGTAGTTACACCTCACAAGTCACCTACCTCATCCTGTGATGTAGTGCCCATTGTGACACATACTCTCCCTCTGGAACAGTGCTTTAGCCTAGCTACCCAGGGGACAATCCTGTCCAATAGTATTGAGAAGAATGGGATGCACATAAGTCCCTGTTCTGGGATGAGATGGAAGTTGCCACTCTACTGGCCAGGACTGGTCCCAAGCATAGCTAAGCCTGTGTGCCTGGCTGGGGTATGGGAGTGCATTCCTGCACCAAGGGCTGGGAGAACTGCTAGAAATCAATGTTCTATGATGATTAATTGCATCTTTCAGCTCATTTTTATTACTGAGTAAATACATGATTAAAAATGGGATAACCTTGTCCATTGTAACAACAGTGCACACTAGGGAGGGAATATCATAGGCAGGTCATCCAGCTGGCTGATCTGCCTGCCTGCTTTCCTTCCTTCCTCCCTCCCTCCCTTCCTTTCTTATTTCTGGTTTTTTTTTTCATGTTTTGTGTTAGAGTTTTTCATCCTAACTAACAAGTCACTGAAGAACTTTCACCAGTGAGAAGCATAGTTTCTCTCTCTCTCTCTCTCTCTCTCTCTCTCTCTCTCTCTTTCTTCTTTCCTTTCCTTCTTTCTTTTTTTCTTTCTTTTGAGCTGGTTTTTTCTTTTTATTGAAAGTAGGTTTGTTTCTCATACAGTATATCATGATTATAGTTTTCCTCCCTATATTTTGTATTTCTAAAGGCCACCAAAAGTGACACCAATTATAACAATTTCAATTACAACTGGTTCATAATCCTTTCTACTATTTACATATATGTTGAATTATTTTTTAAATATAACAAAATACAAGGAAAAAACTCACATCCAAACTGGACAGAAGAAAAAAACAGCAGAAGGAAAAGAGCCCAAGAGACAGCACAACAGAGATCCACTTGTTTGCACACTCAGGAGGAATCCCATAAAAACACTAAACTGGGAGCCATACTATACACACAGAGGACCTGGTGCAAGCCTGTGTCAGCCCTGTGGATGCTGCTCCAGTCTCTGTGAGTTCATATGAGTTTTGCTCATGTTGGGTTATAGGGTCTTGTCCTTTTGGTCTACTCCATCCCCACGGCACTTGTCATTCTACCCTCTCTTGGCTGGGGTGGTGTGGGGGTGTTCCCTGAACTCGTGGCAGAAGATTTGATAGAGACATTCCATTTAGAGCTGAGTGTTCCAAATTCTCTAACTCTCTGCATAATGTCTGACTATGGGTCTCTTTATTTGTTCCTATCTGCTACAGGACAAAGCTTCTCTGATGATGTCAGCCTTTGTTTTTTTTTAAATATTTTTATTTGTTTGTTTATTTATTTGGCGTGTGTGTAGTTGGTTGTTTTTACTCTTTACTCTTTGGCTTTTTTGGAGGGCCCATCACCCAGCTTCCAAATAAATACTCACGGAGACGTATTAGTACTTATAAATGCCCGGCTCTAGCTTGGCTTATTTCTAGCCAGCTTTTCTTAAATTAACCCATCTATCTTTTGCCTCTGGGCATTTACCTTTTTCTATTTCTATATATCTTTCTTTACTTCTTACTCCGTTGCTTGGTGTGTAGCTGGGTGACTGGCCCCTGGAGTCCTCCTTTTCTTTTTCTCACTCCTTGATCTTCTTTTCTCTCTTTTTCTCCTTCTACATATTCTCTCTGCCTGCCAGCCCTGCCTGTCCTTTCTCCTGCCTCGCTATAGACGATTCAGCTCTTTATTATACCATCAGGTGTTTTAGACAGGCAAAGTAGCACAGCTTCACAGAGTTAAACAAATGTGACATAAAAGAATGCAACACATCTTTGCATCATTAAACACATGTTCCACAGCATAAACAAACATAACACAACTTAAAATGATATTCTACACTGTGTGTGTTTGTGTGTGTGTGTGTGTGTGTGTGTGTGTGTGTGTGTGTGTGTGTGTTTGGACAAGGTGTTACACTGTGCTAACATGGAGATCGAGGACCGGCTGGAATAGTCAGTTGGGTGAGTCTTCTCCTTCCCCCATGTGGGCCTCAGGGATCATACTCTGGTCATGAGACTTGGTGACCAAGAGTCATTATCATTATCAGCAGAGTCACCTCTCTGGCCTATCCACCTTTCTATTTTAAATTCATATGTGTGGTCATATTTTAACTAGGATAACCATAGACAACAGATGGTCAGACTTAGTTTTGATTCAGCCTTGACTATTTCCTTTCAGTGATGATTTAAAATCTTGAATTGTTAAGTAAAAACTGCTACTTGTTGGATCAATGTCTATCAGATCTGTTACTTTTGTTTTTCTTCCCCCATGTTATTTGCTAACATTTTTGTCCACCCCACATCGTCTGCCTTGTTTGGTTTATAAGCATTTTATATGAGCCCATTTCTGTTAGCTGTAACGTGTTGATTATACTTGCTTGTTCAAAAGTTGTTTTTAATTTTCAGTATGTTTACAATGTACATTTAAAAGTAATTCATATTCACTTTCATCTCAAATTATACTGTCTTTCGACAATACAGTACCATGTAAAATTAAAATAGTCTGATTTTTTATTTTAAACATCAACTCACATTAATACTGCAGTTGAACGGATTTCTCTGTGACATTCTCAAGCATGTATATCTTCCTTTGCTAAAATCTATTCCTTGCATTTCATTCACATTGTATTTCCCTAAAATACTCTTAACTCTTGCTTCTGAACATTTCCATCATATACTCACTTATCCATACATATATGCTAACTTGTATTTACATTTGTTATATTACTGTATACATGGACATGTGCAAGCAGTTTATCATTGCTTCTATTTTTTTAAACAAATTGTCTTGGGTGAGATGAATTAACAACAAAATAGCTATTTAAATTTTATTTTATTCATTATTATTTTATTATTTTACTAATACCCATAGCTACTTTGTTTTGTACTGGTTTTTGTTTTTGCTTTATTTCCTCTCTTAGCCAAATTCTATGAGCTGATTATTGTCCTTCCCACCCATACCATGACACTGGCAGTCATCTTGCTTAATAAGCTGAATACTTACTAGGATATGATGTTCCTGCCCAGAAATGGCCTCAAAACTTGTACTCTGAAATTAAGCTGAAAATGCTATTTAATGCCACTATAGTTTCAGTTGTATTGAATTGAAATCATTAAAATATATTTGAATAATTAAAAAATATTTTACGTAGTTCCTATTTTTTGACATGTATCATCTTGTCTCTCTCTTTTAAGAATTCTTGCAAGGTGGGTATACTGGCCACAAATTCCATCAGCTTTTATATGTCAGAGAATATTTTCATTATCCTTCATGTTTGGAGACAAATTTTATAAATTACAGGATTTTAGTTTGGTTAATTTTTCTTTCTTTTTTTAACCACTTTAAATACATATTTTTCTCAAAGTCAAAAGTTATTCCATTGTTGTGGGAATCTGTTGGAGTCCAGCGCCAACCTCTCCGAGGGTTCTTGGGGGAAAGAGAGAGGAATGAGGAAGTACTAGATAGAAAGATAGAAGGCAATAGTAAGAAAGACAGAGACGCAGGATAGCTTCAGGAGGGCCCTGGGTCAATATCCAGTCACTTCGAGGTTTATTCCAAAGGGCTTTTTGTACAATGCCAAGGGACGAGAAAAAAGACCTCTCCCTTTCTAGATCAAAGCACACTGTATAGCCAGGTGCAGACCCTACAAACCTCCTGGTAACCATGCCCATGGTCAAATTATCCCATTATGCAGCCCTGCGGGGTAAAGCAAGCTCAGATTCTCTGACCTTGAGCAATTTGGGCCCCCACACATTGTATGTGAGTAAGTTTGTATGTCTGTGTGTATATATTTGTGTGATCACCAGTAACTGTGGATATGGAGACTAGAAGTTAATATCAGGTGACTCTTCATCTTATTCTTGGCCTTCTCATTGAACCCAGAAGCTCACCTTTTCAGAGAGACTGGCTAGCAGTTAAATCCCAGCTTCTACCTGTTTTGCCCAAGTGCTGGGGTTACAGTTGTGTGGTGCTTGCTATACCTGGCTTTTGCCATAAGAGTTAGGATCTAAACTCCATGACTCATGCTCCTGCAGCAAACACTTTATGTACTGCCATTGTCCTAGTTCCAGAATTAGATATGAGTCCTTTCTCCATTGTAGGTCACATGTTCCCCAATGTGAGCGCCTTCTTTTAAGTAACATTTACTTATTAATTTTGTGAGTTTGCTTTCCTGATTAAAAAAGATTGCAGTAAGCCGGGCAGTGGTGGCGCACGCCTTTAATCCCAGGACTTGGGAGGCAGAGCCAGGTGGATCTCTGTGAGTTCGAGGCCAGCCTGGGCTACCAAGTGAGTCCCAGGAAAGGCACAAAGCTACACAGAGAAACCCTGTCTCAAAAAACCAAAAAAAAAAAAAAAAAAAAAAAAAAAAAGATTGCAGTAAAAAGCTGAAAGTGCATTTTAAGGATACTTTCTTCTGGGATGAGCCTGACAAATTTAGAGGTAATCCAGAATAAATATAGAAATGTATAAATAAAAAAATGTTACCTAGAACAGACTATAATACACAGGATGCCCATGTAACAGCTTGCCTTAGATAATTCTAGGCTCTTTTTTGGGTAGAGTCATTTCTTCCACTAGAGGCCATCTTTGAAAGACCTCCACCACTTCAGAAGGCTCACTGTTGCACAGAAAGACACTTGAGAACAAAGTAAAACAGTGGCAGCCATCCCAAATAAGTTCGATTTGGTCCTTTACCTCTGTTCTCATTAGTTTCGTTCTTTGACAATTTTATATATGTACATGATGCTTACTGTCCACTTTCACCCCTTCAGCTCTTCTCTGAAAAGCTTTTTCTTATGGTCATGTTCATTCATTTTGTTTTGTGTCTCACTGAGTTTAACCAGGGACATTTTTTATGACATTGGGTCTGTATCTATCCATTGGAGCCAGGTGGATACATAACAAGAGATAGGGATTTCCCTTCTGCATGTAGTTCAGCAGTATGAGGCAGGGCCCCTTTACCTCTTTCTCTTCCATGACTGATTGCTAATAGGACCAATTTTGTGTGGGCCCATACCTACATTTATGATTGTAATGTTTATATCAAGTCTAGCAGATGGTATTTTTTACACAACCTCACCCTATTTTATGGCTCTAACATAATCTCCAACCCCTCTTTCACAAGCATATACATGTACACACACATACTCACACAAGTAAATAAATAGATAGGTAAATAAATAAGTAAATAAATAAATAATAAAAATGTAACTCTTAAAACATATTTGGAAGACAGTTTGATGGTTGGTCAATTTAAACAAAAGTGGTAAGTTCTCCACTTGAGCCTATGACATCCATAGGCATGAGATATTAAATAGGTATGCTGTACTATGTGTAGGCTCTTAGAGTGTTATTTCATATAACCAGCCTTGCCTGGAACTCTCAGTAAATTAAAGGAGACCTTGAACTGTGATCCTCTTG
>CABHPP010123962.1:0-10570 GCA_902168425.1 Peromyscus attwateri
TTGGCCGGCTCGCTCGGTGTGTTTCCGTGGGTTGAGGCCTGGGGCTCCAGAGAGACCCGTGTGGGAAAAGCCTTCCCTGGACCGCTGCCCTCTGAGCCCAGTTCCTTTTGCTACAAATCAATCAACTCCCTGGGTCTGGGATTGCTGGCTTACCTCCTACAGGGTGTTGTTTTCATCTTCATGTTGGTTTTGGTATCTACACCTCCACGAGGGACCCCGCCCCCTCCTTCCCACGCAGTTTTGTTTTCCGCCGAGCGTGGAAGAATAGAAAAGAAAGCGTTGAGTCCGAATGCTGGCTCGTGCGTGCACACTCAGCTGTTGCTGAGCTGCCGGCACATCTGCCTGTCAACGCTGACCATCTTGTAAAAAGGACAGACTAATACTCTTGTTGGTCTTAGGACTAAAAACTGGAATGTTGTTGGGAGCTCAGAACGAAAATGGTGGTGTTCTCTGTTTGCCTTCGTGTGTTATTTTGGTGCCTCTTTGCCTTGCGACTGTCTTCCCTGATCCGAGTTGTTCACTTTTGTCTGTGCCACTGACATTTCTATTGTCAGTTATGCCCTGTATGTCCCACGGTGACATGGGCAGGCCTTCTCTTCTCGGCTATGCCTTGAAAACCGTTTCAGTCCGTGGGACGCATTGTTGTAGGCGGCTTAACATACTTTGAACTGGAGATGTTCATCGCTTTTGATGGAGAGGCGGTTAGGGTTCTGCAGAGGGGGAAAATTGATGTTACAGTACCCTTGAATGGAATTTGCCTCTGGCCTGGTGGCCTGGGTGGAGACTTAACACCTGACTAAGGGGTCACCCCTTCAGAATGCAGGTTCACCTAATACCACAGTAAAGGAGTGGAGGAATTAATGAGATAATGTACTGTTTTTTTGTTTTGTTTTGTTTTTTTTTTTTTCCTCTCAGAAACCTGATCTGTTCAGTTAAGGCATAGCCACTTCGAGGGCTCTGCAGGTCTGTCTGCCCTTCTGAGTCCTGACTCAGGTTTAATTGTTCCCGACTTTTCTTTATCTCTTTCTTTGAGCACTGGCCAAAGTCTAAGTATGCCTTTTCTGTTGTTACTTTGAGCCTTCCCATTCTTTTCTGAAGTACCCCCCACCATGTGATTGCTGCTTACAATTGACCTTTTCCTCTCCTCTTCTTGTCCACCTTCCTTCTCTAGGCAGGCGCCGAAATTTACAGCTTGCATGCTCTGGGGGTTTCTTTTTAAAGTCTAATAAAATTGTTTTTGAGCTTTCTTCTTAGTCCATTCTTAAATTCTATTGTTAGAGAGGCTAAGTACCCTGAGAGGGGTACCAACTAATGGAGATTTATATGAGAATTTGCTCTTGCAATTGCAGGATCTGTGTTGCCTGCAGAATGGGGAACTGAAAAAATGTAATTCAGCCTGAGAACAGGTGGGTGAAGCAGGATGTTGCTGTGGACCGTGGCATCAGCAGGTGCAAGAATCAGGTGCTCTGCTATATCAGGATGAAATGGCTGTTTTGGCTCAAAAGAAAGAGTATTTCTGCCTTTTTCTTCTATTCCATCCCCAACAGATTGACTGAGGCCCACTAATTCAAGTGCTGATGTTTTCCATACTCACATGCATGGTAAGTGTGTGTAAGGGACACACAGATTCCTTCCCAGTTATTTGGGCGGGCATCTCTTGGCCTGTTGAACCAGACACAGACTTTTTTCTATCTATCACATTTGCTCTTTTCTTCTCTTCCTTTTTTCACTGCTACTTTATTCTTTAAAGACTGTTAAACACGAATCTATTTTCTTATTTCAAGACAATTTCAACTATCCTCTAAATGGCCTTGGGTAAAATTCATGGGATTAAGCTCACACGTTACTTTCAAATGACCATTTGTTTGCCTTGATTATTTCCAATGAGGCTGCTTCTCTTAGAGAAAATTAGGCATAGTGATTAAGATAATAACATTGAGATAATAGTCTCTTTAAAAATATGAGTCTGAATGGGCTTTAAATGGTAGTTTTCACTGTTGGGAAAAGGGCATATGTAATAGTCACTAACACAACCTGACTCTCCTGTGTCACCATGACAGATACGTTGCCCAAGTGTGTGTTTGCCTGTAGGGACTCACATGCTAAATGTGCAGGCAAGCCTTCAAAGTCATGAACTTCATAGAACCAGGAGGGGAATTTTCCGATAAGGCCCCCAGGTATGTTATCTCCGGGACATCTTTTGTTTGTGCCTGATCTACTGAGACTCAATTCTAGAAGCTGGAATAATCCAAGAAATAGAAATCAGAACTTTTTACAAGATGCCCTCAATTTTCTCTACTACCTAGGAATGAATCCCTTTAGGCTTACCTAAAATTATGTATTATGTCAAGGTGGAGGGGCCTTATTAACATGTGATCAAATAGAAGGCAGATTCCTTTTAGACGTTTTTTTGAAAGACCATCCATCAGCATTGATAAAGAGACTCCAGTGTGTTTCTCTTATGGTAAAGCAATAGGCCTGGGGAAAAGAGGTTTGGGATGCCTTGTGCTTGGGACAACAAGATACAGTTATTGATAGAGTGCCTCAGTAGTAAACAGGATTCCTATGAGATTACAGATGACTTTGCTCAGCCTTACGAGTCAGCACAGAAAGGAATGTCTGTAGAGACCGTCTCCCAAGATAGCCTCTCCCTTGGGCCAACACTTTCAGGAAGGAGAGATATGTAGCCCCCAACAGCTGTAACAGTTTCCTCATTCCCGAGCCCCTTACTCAGACCCCATAAAGGGTCGAAGCCAGCTTTTTTCCTTGGCTAACGCTCAGTTTCCTCGGGAGAGAGGCAGCCTCTCACTGTGTGCACTAATACATACAGCCCTGACTCTTGAAGGTCAGACTCCTGTCTCTTTCCTGCCTTCTGTCTCTTTAGGCTGCCTCAGAAATCCAACTTATCAATAAAAGAGGGAAACAGGATTCTTCACACACCTTTAAACTCGCTGACATTTGTTTCTGACTTTGCTCTTTTCACTTTAGCTTGTAATTAAGAAAGTCCTGAGTTCTGCCTCATGCATCTTAGGAAATCAGAAGACATTTTTTTTTAATGAAAAATTAGGTGACTTGTTCCCTTTAAGAAGCAATCCCAGTTCATTTATATATAACAAATATAAGTTCAGTTTACATATGTAATGGAGATCGTAACCATCATATCTCTGTCTCGGGATAACATTGTACTAAAGCGTCTGGTATATAGGGGGAGATTTTATCAAACTTTTCTACAAGTTTGCCTCACTATCAGTCCTTGTATTAAAGTCTGCATTAGGCTCCTTTTGATGTATTGCAGGTTTCACTTTGCAAGATGAGCTTTTGGACAAGTCATGGCTTTTCCTAGGGCCCCTTTCACCTCCTTGTTTCTAATGGTATAAATAAAGGGGTTAAGAAGGGGTGTAAGGATGGTATTTAGCACGGACACCACCTTATTAATCTTAAAGGAGGAGTGTGCTGTGGGTCTCAGGTACATGAACAAGACAGCTCCGTAGAGCAGAGAGACAACTGTCAGGTGAGAGGCACAGGTGGAAAAAGCCTTTTGGCGGCCAGTGGCTGAAGGAATCCGTAGGATGGTGGATAAGATGTAGATGTAAGAAATGACGGTAAAGAGGAGTGATCCTGGGATCACAAGGATGGTTGCCAGGAGACCCAGTATTTCCAAAATGCTGGTATCCGCACAAGCAGCTTTCAGGATGGGACCCACGTCACAGTAGAAATGGTTGATAACATTGTTGCCACAGAATGGCAGCTGTACAAGCAGCATTGTCTGACAGAAGACGATGGTGAAGCCGGCTAGCCAGGAGCTGAGGGCCAGCTGCATGCAGAGATTGCTGGTCATAATGGTGGGGTAACGGAGGGGCTTGCAGATGGCCAGGTAGCGGTCAAAAGACATGGTGCCTAGAATCAAGAACTCAGTGGTACCCAGGAAGAAGTGGAAGAATGCCTGCAGCAGGCAGCAGGCGGTGCAGATGACTGTTTTTGGTACCACAAAGGTTTCCAGGAGTTTGGGGATGACAGTGGTGGTATACCAGATCTCTAGGAAGGCTAAGTTGCAGAGGAAGAAGTACATTGGAGTTTGAAGCCTGGGTTCAACCCAGACAATGAAAATAATGAGTCCATTGCCTGAAAGGGTTAATATGTAGATGAGAAAGATCACTATGAAGAGAAGGGCTTGTAAGCCTTGGATGTCTGGGAAGCCTAGGAGGATGAACTCTGTGATTGCGGTGCCATTTCTCATGTCCTTTGATCTCCTAAGAAGACAGCAAGGATGGAGTTCTTAGAATCATATAATAATAATAATAATAATAATAATAATAATAATAACAATAATAATAATAATAAATTTTAGTGGAGAGTTATTGGCTCTTTACTGTTTCCTTTTATAGCTTAACATTTTAGATGCATCTCTTATGAAGAACAGAAAATTGGGCTTTTAAAATAGTTTGCTATGTACTGGTATTCATTCATTAATTTATTCATTCATTCAGTGGTGCTGGTAATGTAATCCAGTGTTTTGTGCATGCTGGACAAACCCTCTACCACTGAGCCACAGCTCCAGCCTCCTCCCTAGAACTGAGTACAGTCAAGGAGAGTTAGAATAACAACAATAAAAGGTTGTATCTACGGTCCTTCAGGACATAGCTGTATTTCAGGTCCCTCCTCCTCCATATATACATACCCAGTAGGCATGACTTTCTTATTGACTGATGATTTGGCTGGTCCTTTGAGCACCTGAACCAACGTTAAATTCTTATAAATACATTTATTCGTGTGTGAGCACATGTACATGCATGTCATAGGGCACATGCAGAAGTTAGACGACAACTTGTGGGAATTGATTTTCTCCTTTCATTGTGTGGATTCTGCAGACTGAACTCAGGCCATCAGGCTTGGGGAGGCATCTCTACTTGCTAAGCCACCTAGCTGACTCCAAATCAGCTCTTAATAGAATTTGAAAGTATTAAGTAAACTTGAAAATAATAATTTTTTTACTCTTACATACCTATGAAAATAGTAATTATAAATGTAATAGCTTATCTGTCAATAAACCGTGTAATAACTTAAAGTGAATAGTGCATGATGTATATAATGAAGCTTACATATAAGCACAACTGAGTTCATGAGAAATTAATCCTTATACTATATTCTGAAAGAAGAATATTTTTTGGTGCTGAGGTTTGAACCCCGGGCCTGGTGATGTTAGACAAGTGCTCTCCCCCTGTGCTCTTTCCCCAGCACAGACTCTATAGTAGAGTACAAATATAGTGAAGGAAACCCATGCTATGTGTGTTTATAAAAGTAACTGAAAACCATTGCTATTATATAGGGGAATGGAATACAAATTAAAGAAAATGTCTTAAAACTTATTTTTTAATTTAATTTTATTTTTATTTATTTATTTTTGTTGAGAGGAGGGAAATGGATTGCAACACAGTCTCTTAGCCTCGGCTAACTCAGACTTCATTATTTTGTCCAGGATATGAACTTGCATATCCTGTTGCCTCTGTCTCCTGAGTATTTGTGATTATGTGCTATATGCTTGGCTTTAGAACAGATTTTTGTTAATAAGTCCTCATTATAATTAAGGTCCTTTCTTTTAAGGGGACGAAATAAAATATTACAAACTAAGTAAACAAGATTGTTGAGAAAGTAGAAAAATGTCTAAATTAAAATTTCTAGGGCCAGTTACTTGATATATAGAAACCCATAATGCATGCATATTGGATAAAGAACTGTAGACATTAACCTAAAAAAAGTGAAAAGATAAGCAATTGCTAATGATACCAAACTGAAAATCCTGGGAAAGCACATTTCTATCAAAACCTTTTTTTGTGACTAATTATCTTTCATTGGTCAATAAAGCATACCCATTTGCATGTGCAAATTCATAGACAAAAATTTGCCTTTGATTCTACTAAAGTCCACTAGGAAACAGTAAAATGATACCCTGTATTAATGAGAGTATTCTTCCTTACAATTTTCCTTTGAAATGTGTAAGACAGATTATTGTGAGATGAATTGTCCAGTTTTAAAGCACACCAAAACCAGCATGAAGGCAGAAGCTTCTGCTTCTTTGTTGAGTTCCTCAATTTTTTCCCTAATAGGAGTGAATACTGAGAGGTTAAAGGAGAAAAAAACTTCTATTTTTCATCTCCTTTCTAGACCAAGGCAAGGTTATTGTCTGTAATATCAAAAACTCCAGTACTTTCCATGAAATAGTAAGAAGAAAGGGAGGAATTTTCAACTTTGCATTAATAGCCGATTCAAATGGCCACCTGCATGGTCTTTTTTTAAAAATTTTTTTATCTAGGGTAGACATGGAATTGCCTTCATTTCCTCCATAGAGGAGAATGGCCACCTCTCTAGCTTAATATAAAATACCCTAGTGCTAAGTACTCCAGCATTTGGAGAATTAGATGGATGAATTCCACAAGTACTTGTTGAAAGCTTATGTTTCAAGTCCTGTAGGCCACTCAGGAGCTTGTCACTTAGTCAGGACACACAAATACCCTGAATGATAGTTCCAACATGATCCAGTGAGTAAAAATCACACAGTAGAGTCACACACAGGCTTCCTTGGGAATACTCAGAAACCACGCTTTGGTAGAGACATGTGGGCAGAAAGTAGAGGTTTCCCAGAGAAAAAGAAGCCTAAACTGAGCCTTACAGTTAAGTAGAAGAGTAGAGGGAGGGGGGCAAAGATCCAACGCTTGTGAACCACAACAGGAGAAATGAATCTCATCGGCATTGGAGCTGGGAGTCAGGCTTTTCCTGAAGACGGGGTCAGGAAGTTTCTGTACGGGAGGGTTTTGAGTCTTGCTCACATGGAAAGATGCATGTGTAGGCAGTGCAATGTCAGCCTTCAACCCTAACACAGGCAAGTGAAGTGAAGCTTTATGGAGTAAGTCTATAGGTGATACCTGTATGAGTTCATAGCAACACCATAGTAACCACAGTATCCAGGTAGCCACACAGGGCGCAGACAAGAAAGAGCCATTTCTTCCTTCCTTTTGTAAAGCATCTGGCTTGGCACAGGAATAATGAGGATCTTGGAAAGGCAACAGAAAAGACACTAATGGAAGGACAGTGTCTACTGAGAGGAGTGGTCCTTAACAGGAGGGGCAGGTGCAGCAGTGTCCAACAGAAGGGATACTGAGATAATAGAGGCATCAGGAAATAGGTGGTGGCTCCTCAGACTAATGCACAGGCAAGATTTGGAGCAGCCTGGGAATCTCTGTGATATTTCTGAAGGAAACTGAATATCTCACATGCACAAGTGACAACAACTCTCAGACAAAACAAAACAAAACAAAACAAAAAAACAACAAAAAACTTTGGGGAGCTAGGGCTCCAGAGCTAAAACACTGGATTAAACGTTTGGATCTACATGCTTACCAAAATTCAGCCCTATATTCTCTAGCCGTTTTATTTCTCCATTGGAAATGTGATGTGTAGAGTCAAATGACACTCCTCCACCTTTCCTGAGACCAACGAATTAGGTCCTTATTCTCCACCGTGTCCCCTTTGTTGTACCTCATGTTGGCCTTTTTGAGTCCATGTCTCATCTTTAGTCTGTGTACAAGTAGAGCTCCTAACCAGGCTCCCTTTCTCCTGATCTCCAACACCCTTTCCGACTCAAAGCTCAAACTGTAGTAAGGCTGATGAGTCACATCCTTACAGGTGACCCCCAAACTTCTTAGCATAACATTTGCCTTAACCACTTTTCCAGCCTCACCTGCCATTTTTCTTTTCCCAGTCTGTGTTCCACACTGAACCACTTGGGTTCAAAGTCTGACAAATCCCTGCCATGTTTTGGTAAAACAAATTCTACTGTAGCACAGCTGGACTCACCTGCTTTTGTATTGTTTGCCTGCTTGTGTGCTACAATGACAGACTTGGGCAGTTGCAACGGAGACCATACAGGTCTCCAGTGTTCCTAAAACATTCCCTGTCTGGCCCTTAGCAGACATAGTTTGCTCAACCTGCTCTAGTTCCCTGAGAGAGCCACCTTTCCCTTTGCTTCCCAGTAACCGCACAAGGCGCTTGCATTGGTTCAATGCCCTTACCCACTGTCTTCATTGTAGACTAAGTCCTACTAGACTTCTAGCTCTCAGCTTATGAGCCCCCTCCATGGAAAGTCTTCCTCTTCTTTCTATATCTGGGAAAGCTAAGAGGCTGTATCCACACCTTCCCAACAAGCCCTGGCAATGTCTATATCTGAACACTCAGAGAATTGTATTATCTTTTTGGCTTTAGCTGTAGATCCCAGGCTCTTAGATCCCAGTAGTATCTGCAGGACCAATGCACTGCACTAAGTGTGAAGCAAACCCTTGAATGATATTTCCTAAATAATTTAATAGGTGCATAGCTTGTTGGCAGTATGCCCCAGTTATCTATAAGTTTATATAGACAGATATGCACATGCATTCTTATGTGATATGCACTTGTATTTTAAACACCTGGGTTATGTCATAACAGGAACAATGTACTACATAATCTGTTTCCAAGTCTGTTGTTGTTCCAGGCTTCTCCTTATTCAGGTTTTGCTGCATGTAGATATCCCTACTCTGTCTTTCCCTAAACAAGATATGCTGTTTCTGTATTCTGTTTTTGCTCCCAGCGTTTGCAGATTGCCTGAGTACACATATCTTTCTTTACTCATTTCATGCTGGCTGTCTGGAGAATGTGCCATTTTTTTCTAGGCTCTGTTGTTGCAATAAAGGACCTTGCCCTTTTACATTTTTTTCATAGTCTTAGAAGAAGAAGAAGAAGATGAAGAAGAAGAAGAAGAAGAAGGAGAAGGAGAAGGAGAAGGAGAAGGAGAAGGAGAAGGAGAAGGAGAGGAAGAGGAGGAGGAGGGGAAGAAGAAGAAGAAAAGAAAGAATGTTAATAGATTTGTTTTCTTTTCTAGATTTGAGCTGAAGTTTAAAAGTGTCCTAAGCCTTGTTTACCTGAATTTTTTAATTGTTGATACAGACAAATTCAAGTTTTCAAGATATTGGTCATGGAGTCCATTTGGAGATTCTGAACATGATAGAGCCTTGAAACAAGGACACTATGTAGTATACATTCTACAAGGGGAAACGAACAAGAATCACTACTTGAGGCTGTTACTAAAGTAGACCTTGAATAATAGACAGTCAGTTGGAATCCCACTCATTCTGGTATGATGCAGGAGATAAATGTTACTTGCACTGAAGGAGGTTGAGGGCATTGTTATGGTTTTCTGTAGGAGACTGAAAGTCATTTGCTAGACTCTACTTGAAGATACCCATGCATCAAGCTAACTATTTCTTCATTCTAGAGAAACACAAAATTTTATCCTAAACAACAACCATTTCCTCTCTGTAGCCAAGAGATACTCACAGCACTGAGGATGCCCAAGAAAGCAGTTCTGGTCCAGAAGTGTGTCTCTGCTCACGGTTCTACTGAGAAAAAAGGGATCTTTTTAGAAAGACAGCATAATTCCAACAGAAAATGTTTCTTCTGCTTCCTGCTAAGGAAAATGAGCCCCCTTTTTAGAATTGAAAGCAAGTGCCTTTCTGCACTTCATAAATAGTATAAGAAATGGGACAATTCCTCAGTGTTTAGAAGAATTACAATGAGTGTGAATAACGGATCACTTCATGCCAGACCAAGTTCTCTTCTCTGAAAATAATGATTTGTCAGTGTGGTACTTTCCTAGTTTCCTTGGAGACACCAGTCCCCATGGATGAGCTTCAGATAGTCCTGGGAGAAAAGGAACTTCTCACTAAAAGTTTATTCATGAGTCAAACTCAGGAACTCAGAGTTTTCCAAGTCCTAATTGGTATCCACCATCCTTATATTCTTAAGGTAATTAATCTACATGTGAGAACCCACACTGTTACTTACTAAATGTTCGAGTTCTCAGTTTCACTGAGATTGGAAATCAGTGGTATAGACTGGTTAAGTGAGGAACTCCATATGAATCATGGGTAGGAAAATTTGTTAATGATATGGCATCTGGTCAAGTACACAGGAATTTGAGAGTGAATGGAACAGAGTTATATTTGGGTTTTGTGTGAATTATTTCGAAGTGACAAGTGAAAAATCAGAGACTGCCATCTTCAATGCTGTATAGAAAGTTGGTAGAGGGGACATAAATAACTCATCATTGGAGAAAGCTTTCTGAGAAATAGGAAAATTGGTTTAGAATTGTAAGTTGCTCTCATCCCTAACCAAGAAGCTGTCTTCAGTTGACATCTGCTTGCAAAGAAACTATTAGTTTTCTCCAATGGAGTCTCACTGGGTATATTAACCACACTTTAGGGTAGGCTCCATGCCCAGCAGTAGATGGCCAATACAATATGAACTCAATGATATTTTTTATAGACTTTTAGTCTCATTTTCCTTTGCTTGGTCATTTTTTTGTCTTACTAGTCTTTTGCTTGTACATTATCATGTTTTATGGGTTTTGTTTTTGTGCATCTGTGTCTCTGTGTGTTTCTTCTTTCTTTTTTTTTCTTTTAGTCTGGTTTGTTTTGTTTGTTTGCTTATTTATTGAGAGAGAGAGAGAGAGAGAGAGAGAGAGAGAGAGAGAGAGAGAGAG
>CABHPP010123962.1:10580-48367 GCA_902168425.1 Peromyscus attwateri
GAGAGAGAGAGAGAGAGAGAGAGAGAGAGAGAGAGAGAGAGAGAGAGAAAGGTGTGGAGTTGTATAAATGGGGAGGATCTTTGACTTGGGGAAGGGGAACCATGTTCAGAATATATTATATGAAAATTTATTTTCAATAAAAACATATAAAGCTGGGCGTTGGTGGCGCACGCCTTTAATCCCAGCACTCGGGAGGCAGAGGTAGGCGGATCTCTGTGAGTTCGAGGCCAGCCTGGGCTACCAAGTGAGCTCCAGGAAAGGCGCAAAGCTGCACAGAGAAACCCTGTCTCGAAAAACCAAAAAAAAAAAAAAAACAACAAAAAAAAACATATAAAACAACCTTATGAAATCTAATTTGCATAGAATAAAATGCACTTTTTGAAATATAAAATTTAATTCCTTTCACATTAGCTATATGTCTTTTGCTTTCCATATTTACTATTTCTTTGTTTTGTAATTGGTTTGCATAGTTTTGATTTCATATAGGTAGGATATATTATATATATACCATATTTTATCATGATAGATCAGATTCCTTGATATCTTACAAAAACCATTGAATTTCTCCTTCATCTTGTGCATTACATTTTTTCATTTTACTTCTAATATTCTTATATACATTTCATGCCATACTTTTATTATTTTTATTTAAAATAATATTTTTAAATCAAAGTGAGACAAACTTTTATCACCCTTACATTTTTAGAGAAAAATTTCTTGGTCTTATTTCCATGGCCGTAGTTGACTTGCAGGAAGAAATATACATCTTCTTCAATAATGTGATTCCGATACAGCTGTAACACATGGGCTTCTTCTATATCCCCTCTTAGGGATCTTGCATCCTGTAGAGTGGGCAGGGCCTTCCCTGTTGGTTGCTTTCCTTCCTGGATGCTTATTGCCTACCTGCCTTGGTTCTGGAGTGTCATCTGGCCCCAATTCTCTGTTATGCCCATTGGGATCCATTGCAGTTTCATTTTGCTCCATCAACATCAAAGGTTATTGTTCTCCTCTGTCTGGCTCACTCTAACAAAATGTCAGGTGTAGGTTAGCATTTAAAAAGCACAAATACTTTTTTTTCCAATCCTAGAGGCTGGAGAGTCCAAGAGAAGGTGATTGTAAATGGTAACTTAGTGATAGCTGCCTTCACAGTTTATAGATGATTGCCATTTCACACTATCACCATATGGGAAGAGACAAGCTAGCTGTCTGGAGCTTTTCTACAATCCCAACAATGATGTTGGAACCTTGAGGGCCCTGTCTTCTCACAGAGCTCCCAGTTTTTGATACCACCATCTTCAAAGTTAGGTTGTTAACATATGAATTTGGGGAAAACTTTAAGCATTCAGTCCATTGTCGTTATGTTTATGGCTAACTTCCTATTCTTCCCAGTTTGTCTTTCTGTTGTCTACTTTTTCTCCCTAACCCCTTAATGGTTACCTCTACCAAGATATCTCTTTCATTCCTCTCCCTCTCTGTTCCTTCCTCCACTTGGCCATCTCAGTCCCTCCTGTTCCTCTCCCCCATACCCTCCTTTCTATCCCCCCACTCCCAGTTTACCCAGGAGATCTTAACTATTTTCCCTTTCTGGAGTCCTCCATGTGTGTCCCTCTTAGGGTCTTTCTTTTTACCTAGCTTCTCTGGGGTTGTGGATTGTAGCCTCGTTATCCTTTGCTTTGCACCTAATATCCATTTAAGAGTGAATACATACCATGTTTGTCTTTCTGGTTCTGGTTTACCTCAGTCAGAATGATTCTTTATAGTTCCACCTATTTGCCTACAAATTTCATGGTGTCACTGTTTTTTTTTTTTTTTTTTAATACTCCATTGTTTAAATGTACCACATTTTCCTTATCCATTCTTTGGTTGAGGGGCATCTAGGTTGTTTCCACATTCTGGCTATTATGAATAATGGTGCTATGAACATGGTTGAGCAAACATCCTTGTGGTATGATTGAGCATCTTTTGGGTATATGCCCAATAGTGGTATTGCTGGGTGTTGAGGTAGGTTGATTCCCAATTTTCTGATAACCCTCCATACTGATTTCCAGAGTTGCTGTACAAGTTTGTACTCCCAACAACAGTAGAGGAGTGTTCCCCTTACTTTACATCCTCTCCAATAAGTTGTCATCAGTGGTGTTGATCTTAGTCATTCTGAGACAGTATCTCAGTGTCATTTCCCTGATTAGCCTGTGTCTTTTTATAGGTGAATCGAGTCCATTGGTATTAAGAGATAGTAATGACCAGTGATTGTCAATTTCTGTTATTTTTTCATTTTGTTGTTGTTGTTGGTAGTGTGTGTGTGTGTGTGTGTGTGTGTGTGTGTGTGTGTGTTTCCCTTCTGTGGGTTTTGTGCTCACTTCAGCAGCACATATAGTAAAATTGGAATGATACAGAGAAGATTAAAATGGCCCCTGCGCAAGGATGACACACAAATTCGTAAAGTATTTACCATCTGTGGGTTTTGCTTATGCGAGATTATCTATTGCCCATGTTTTTGTGGCTGCAGCTAACTTCTTTGGGTTTGAGTTTTCCTTCTAGTACTTTCTGTAGGGCTGTATTTGTGGATAGGTATTGTTTAAATCTGATTTTGTCATGAAATATCTTGTTTTCTCTGTCTATGGTGATTGAAGGCTTTGCTGAATATAGTAGTCTGGGCCTGCACCTATGGTCTCTTAATGTCTGCAAAACATCTGTCCAGGCCTTTCTGGCTTTTAGAGTCTCCATGGAGAAGTCAGATGTAATTCTGATAGGTCTGCCTTTACATGTCTGCCTTTTTCCTTTACAGCTCTTAATATTCTTTCTTTATTCTGTATGTTTAGCGATGTTTAGTGTTTTGATTAGTATGTGATAAGGGGACTTTGGTTATTTTGGTCCTGTCTATTTGGTGTTCTATAGCTTCTTGTACCTTCATAGACATGTCCTTCTTTAGGTTGGGGAAATTTTCTTCTATGATTTTGTTGAATATATTTTCTGTGTCTTTGAGCTGGGATTCTTCTTCTTCTATCCATATTATTCTTCGGTTTGGCCTTTTCATGGTGTCCCAGATTTCCTGGATTTTTCATGTTAGGATTTTTTTGGATTTAATATTTTCTTTGACCTAGCTCCTCTATCATATTTTCAATGCCTGAGATTCTCTCTTCTATCTCTTGTATTCTGTTGGTGATGCTTGTATCTATAATTCTGGTTCCAGATTTTCCACTTCCAGAATTCCCTCGGTTTGTGTTTTCTTTATTGTTTCTATGTCAATTTTCAAGTTGTGAACCATTTCCTTAACCTGTTTGATTCTTTTTTTTTCCTTGGATTTCTTTCAGGGATTTATTAATTTCTTCTAATTTTTGTTTGTCTTTTCCTCAATTTCTTTAAGGGAATTTTTCATTTCATCTTTAAGGGCTTCTATCATCTTCATAAAGTTATTTATTTATTTATTTTTTTGTTTTTCGAGACAGGGTTTCTCTGTGTAGCTTTGCGCCTTTCCTGGAACTCACTTGGTAGTCCAGACTGGCCTCGAACTCACAGAGATCTGCCTGGCTCTGCCTCCCGAGTGCTGGGATTAAAGGCGTGCGCCACCACCGCCCAGCATAAAGTTATTTTTAAGGTCATTTTCTTGTGCTTCAGCTGCATTGGAATGTTTAGGTCTTGCTGTCTGTCATAGGATTGCTGAGTTCTGGTGGTCCCATATTACCTTTTCTGTTATTGAATGTGTTCTTACACTGGCATTTAGGCATCTGGATTTGTAATGATTATAGGTCTGGGTGTTGATTCTTGGATTTGTCTTTGCTGGATGGGTGCTTTGTTCCTTTATTGCTTGTTCCATTTATTGTCTTCTGGCCTAAATGGCCAAGGGTTCTGGTGACTGACAGGTCTTCAGGTCCAGTAACTTGAGGTTTGTGGGGGTTTGGGTGATTGATCCAGCATATCCTCCTGTTCTTCTGAATGGTGTGGGCTGTACCTGTGCCTATAGAATCTGCTGGAGTTTTGGGAAAGGGCTGGCCACAGACAGGATGATGAGGTAGTGAGTGGGATTGGGCTGCAGAGTGGGCCTTGGGCAAACAGAATCCAGTGGGTGGCAGCAGTGGTGGTCCAGTCTGTAGCCAGATCTCTCACCTGCTGGCTAGATGGTGGGGATTGCACCAGAGCAGTGGCGTTCACCAGAGTTGGGGGCTATGGGATGTGCCTTGAAGTTTAGGGTCTGGAGGTTGGGGCATCTCAGCTGGGGGGACAGTCACTCACCTGTTCTTCCAACTGGTGTGGGATGTACCTGTCATACCTGCATTTTGACATGAGTCAGACATGGAAAATCTTTTTCTTTCTTTCTTTTTTTTTTTTTTTTAAATTTTATTTTGGGGAAGTTGCAAGGGCAGAGGACAAGCATGAATGTGCAAGGAACAGTGTTTCTCCTAGTAATGATAAGGTGTTCTGTAACTTCTACATACATAGTTCTCTTCATGCTCTTCCCAAATTTGTACAGCCTTTTACATTATTCCATAGAATAATTAAATTACCATCTCTCTCACTGCACTTGATTGAAATTTTGACATTGTATACACTAGGCAAGTGGACAATTGAGTTATCTATCTGCTTCCTGTTCCTAAAATAGATGAAATTTAGAGCAATTTTGAAAATAAGTTCCTTACTCTCAAAGACAAATTACTTGCCCCTGACCTCTATAATGCTTCTGTGGTGATATGTGATCACTTTGATAGACATCACAATTCATTAAGAAAGTTGCTCATTTACTACTATGAGCAGATTAACCATTAATATGATAACTTTGGTTACTTTTCCCCTTCAGATGCCTATTGTATTTTCATCTGTTGAAAATTTGGACTCCTCAGGAATATTTTCAAGTATATCCATTTTATGTTCCAAACCCCATAGACTCTTTCTTCAACAAAGTAAAACTCATTCCAAATAATCATAAACACAAATTTCCATCTTTTCTTCTTCATTGCTCATCTGTTAATGTGCTATATAATATAGATGGGCAAATATAAAATCCTAAGATTAATGTACTACAATAATAGTGGACCACAAGTCCAAACAAATGATCAAAATAAAGCAAAATGGAATAAATTCAAGTGCATTTGGAGATTCTGCAACAAGAGAATAAATAAAAACTCAGGACAGTTGTAAGCCTAAAGCTGACCAGTTCTAATCTTCCGTTATGTAGATAAAGAAACTGGTTTCTGGAGGAGAAGGTGATTTAGTCAATGCCAAACAAATGAGGTAGTGACTGGATTTGGACAACACCTGGTTTCTTGGAGCCTTTCAGAGTTTTCTCTAAAAGCAGTATTCCTTCTTTATCCATAGGAATTTTGTGTGTGCATATTTTCATGCATGTAGGTACATTTGTGTGGATATCTGTGCCTGTGTATAAGGCCTGAAGTTATGTGTGGGTGTTTTCCACAATTGTCCTCTATTTTATTTATTGAGGCCAGGGTCTTCTGAACAGCTCACTGAATCTGGTAGTCTAGCTACCCAGCCTGCCATGGGTATCCCATGTCTCAGCTTCCCAAGTGCTGAGATTACAAGCAGCCACAATGCCTTTTCAACTTAAGAAAATTGTCTGCTTTTATTTTATGTATATGAGTATTTGCCTGCATGTATGTCTATGCAGCATGTACATATGTGTTTCTATGGGGGCCAAAAAAAGGCTTTGGATTCCCTGGAATTGCAGTTTTAGACACTTGTGAATAGTCATGTGAGTGTTGGAATCTGAACCTGGATCCTCTGTAAGTGCATCAAGTACTTGTAACCACTGAGCCACCTTTCCAGCCCCCACATTTATGTGGTCGTTGGGAACTTGAACTCAGTCCTCATGTTTGCACAGCAAGTGCTTCATCCTTGAGCTGTCTCCACAGCCCGTTAGCTTCCGTTTTGACTTCAATGGTTTAGTTACCCATGATCAACAGTGATCTGAGTATACCGAATGGAAAGTTACAGCAATAAACAGTTCAACAACTTTAAATTGTAGGTTATTCTGATTGTTATCATGAAATAGTATGTCATGCTGCCCTGCCTGATGTTCTTGGGGTATGAGTATCCTTTAATCATCTTATCCAGATTGTTTATGGTACCTGTCTGCATCTTGCTAATCAGATCTACAGTTGTGATATCTCAGTGCTTATGTGCAAGCAATCTCATTTTACTTAGTAATAGCCCCAAAGTAAAAGAGTCATGATGCTGCAAATCAAAGATACCAAAGAGAATCTGAATAGCATTTCCTTCCAATAAAAACATGAAAATTCCTGACTTAATAAGGAAAGTGGACAACAATCATATGTGGAAGGTGTAGCACGAATCTTAAATGGTCTTATTAATAAGATCAAACCTGGAGCCAGGTATTGGGGTGAATGATGGAAGATCAGAGAAGCAGAACAAGCCACAGCCACATCACCTTGCCAGTTCCTCAGCTGATTCTGTTTCCTCAGACTGGGAGCCTCTGAGTCCTTCCTCATTCAGAATGAATCTCAGCTGAACTGCTGCTCAAAAGCCTAAAAGCTTAACCAGGTTCCTGGTCCTCATGCCTTATATACCTTTCTGCTTTCTGCCATCACTTCCTGAGATTAAAGGTGTGAGTCACCATGCCTGGCTGTTTCCAGTGTGGCTTTGAACTCACAGAGATCCAGATGGATCTCTGTCTCCCAAGTGATAGGATTAAAGGTATGAGTGCCACCATTTTCTGGCTTCTATGACTGTCTAGTGGCTGTTCTGTTCTCTGACCCCAGATAAATTTATTAGGGTGCATGATATATTGGGGAATACAATATCACCACAGGAAGGTAGGATCCATGGTGAGCTATTGTTGATCTCTTACTGTGCCTAATTTATCAATTCAACACTTGTGTTGTGTACGTAGGGGGAAAGCATCATATGTGTCGGTACTTACCACAGTTGCAGGAATCCACTGGTGGTTTCCAAGCATCCCACCACAGATGGGAGGGCATACATTTCCGTACCTCACTCCTCTGACTGTTGTACATAGCACAGGTCTTTGCACACAGGGCACAAAGTTATTGTTGTTAGCTGTGCTGGCTAGTTTCTGTCAACTTGACACAAACTTGTTGCATCTCGGAAGAGGATGACTAAATTGAGGAATTCCCTCTTTCCCAATGGCCTGCAGGCAAGTCTCTTATACATTTTCTTGATTAACAATTGATGTGAGAGGGCCCAGCCACTGTGGGTAGTGTTACCCCCTGACAGGTGGTCCTGGGTTGTATAAGAAAGCAGGCTGAGTAAGCAATGGGAAGCAAGCCAATAAGCAGCATTTCTTCATGGTTTCTGCTTGAGTTCCTTTCCTGAATCCCATCAAAGATGGACTGTAATGTGAAAGTGTAAGCCGAATAAACCTTTTCCTCTCTCAAGCAACAGAAAAGCAAACTAGGAACTTGACTTAGTAAATTCATTCATATAATTATTAATACTATATTTACCAATGGGTTTGAAACCAAAAGCAACCATTCAGCCAAAAAATTAAATCAGGTATGTTCTGGCAAAAGGGGATAAGTGATTATAAATAAATACATATTTTATATTTTGCAGTTATTTTATAAAAAGTTACATAAGTTTTTCACTCAGAAAAAGTGGGTAGGGGAAGAAAAAGCAAAGCTCACTTGAAACTTGGGTAAACATTAAAAGAGAGGAATTTGGAAATTGCAAGGACGGGTAGGGCAGCTGGTTTGAGTGGTCATGAGTGAAATCAGTGGGAGAGGATGTTTTGAGTGGATTTCTGTTCTGGCAGGAAAGGAGTCACATCCTAAGAACTTGGCAGGGAGATACTTCAACGTTAGAAACTTCTGGAAATGACCACCCAACAGCTGCAGGCAGGCGTGCCTTGGCAACTGGCTCCCCGCTTCTCTCCCTGAACATTGTGGGTAATGATATTCCTGGAGGCTGTTTTGTTTTATTTTTTTCAAATCCAAATCTTAGAGTAGCTTCAGATTTTGTCTTAAGAAACAAAATGTTATTGATTAGAATTCCCCAGGAAGTAAACTTGAATAATCAAATGCTCTGGAAGAGCCTTTAAAAATATAGAATGTAAATATTGCTTCCAAAGCACAGTATGGACAACTAAATAAGGAGAGGAGAAGGTGCTATGGGTCTTGGGGGAAGGAAACCTCAAGAGGTTTTCAGATGGAGAGATAGGAGACATCGGGCAGAATAACACATTAGTGACCAATTACATGGTTTTACCAAGATTATCTTCTATTTGCTTTGGATGCTTGTTTCTCCCCACCCCTCTCCTTCCCTCCCCACCCCTCTATGTGTGTGTGTGTGTGTGTGTGTGTGTGTGTGTGTGTGTGTGTGTGTGTGCATGTGTGTGTGTACAGAGAAAGCTCTAGGACATTCCAGAGGAAACGTATCGAAGGGGAGAAGAAAAGGCTACCAGGATAAAAGAAAAGACTTCCTTGGAAGGTTGTTAATGAAGACATTAGTTGGCTTTTAAGAAACAGCTTAACAGATGCAGAGACCCACAGCCAAGCACTTGGCCAGGATCCTGGAGTTCAGTTGAAGAGAGGGAGGAAGGATTATAAGAGCAAGGGGGGTCATCAGAATCATAATGGGAAAAACCACAGACAGCTGACCCAAGCTAATGGGAGCTCCTGGACTCTGGACTGACAGCTGGGGAGCTTGAATGGGACCAAACTAGGCCCTTTGAATGTGGGTGGAAGTTACATGACTTGATGTGTTTGTGGGTCCCCTGGCAATGGGACCAGGACTTATCCCAGGTACATGAACTAGCTTTTTAGAGCCCATTCCCTATGGTGCTATGCCTTACTCAGCCTTGATGCCCAGGGGAGGGGCTAGGTCCAGCCCCAACTTGGTGTGCCAGCCTGTTGACTACTCAAGGGAGGCCTTACCCTCTCTGAGGAGGGGTTGAGGGTGGTATGGGGTAGGTGGGGGGGGGCAGGAGAAGAGGAGGGAGGGGGAACAGGGGTTGGTATGTAAAAGGAAAGAAAACAATTTTTTAAATAAAAAACTATAAAAATAAACAGCTTAAACTCTATGCTGCCCTTTGCCCTCTGTAAACACTTCATCATTTTGAGCCAAACAGATTTATCAATTTTATATTCATTTATGTGAACCATAAAATTAGCAAGGCATTTGTTCAGGTCTTGCAGGTGTAGAATCACTAGGTTCTGATGGTGTCATATAGGTCTTTATGTTGTTGCCTGTATTTTTGCACTGGCGTCTACTCATCTCTTCCTCTGCTCGGTGTAGACGGTGTCTGTGTCTGAAGGTGCCTCTCTTGTTCTAATTTATAGTCTTGGTCCACTGGGAGTTCTTGGTCGAATTGGTGCTGTTGGGCTCCATTTCTCCAGGAGCAGCTTAGTCCAATCGATGTTAGTGGGTTGTCTCAGGAGCAGCTGTTCCCAATCCATGCAGGGTGGGCTTATGACTCCCAGTTGTTGGGTTCACAGGGGCTGGTTTTTTTTCTTTTTTTTTTTTTTTTTTTTGCGAGGGAGCCGATCTTGTTTCCTCAGACTGCAGGCTGCAGGCTTCTGAAACCTCCCCCAAATGGATCTCAGCTGAACAGGTTGATCAGTAGGACAAACTCACCAACACCTCCAAGTTGTTGGGCTTCTCATGATCGATCAGTAGCTGGGTCCCAGGTCGGCTTCAGGCAGGATGCTCAGGTCTGTTCTGGTTGTGTCCCACGGCCCAGGCATTTGTTTAATGGCCCAAAAGTAAAGGAAGAGGAGGAATTGAAAGGGAAGCTAGGCCTGGGGGCAGTTTCTTCATTTTTTTTAAGAAACAACTTTTTTTATTAAGAAATTTTTTATTCATTTTACATACCAATCACAGATCCCCCTAAGTTTTTTCACTTTTATATGAAAAATTATATATATATATATATATATATATATATATATATATATATATATTGCTGTGAAGAGACACCATGACCACAGGAACTCTTATAAAGGAAAACATTTAATAGGGATATATTACAGTTCGGAGGTTTAGTCCATTATTATCATGGTGGGACATGGCAGTGTGCAGGCAGACATGATGCTGGAGAAGGAGGTGAGAGTCCTATATCTTGACACACAGGCAACAGGAAGTAAACTGAACTAGGCATAGCTTGAGCATAGGAAACCTCAAAGCCCACTCCCACAGTGACACACTTCTTCAAACAAGGCCACACCTACTTCAACAAGGCCACACTTCCTAATAGTGCCCCTCCCTATGAGCTTATGGGGGCCAATTGCATTCAAACTACCATTACTACTATTACTACTACTACTACTACTACTACTACTACACACACACACACACACACACACACACACACACACACTCATAAATGATAAAGAATGTGACATCCTCTTTGGAAATAGATCCTATGAAGGATCTATATATTTCCTTCCTAGATCTAATGAAGAAAGTCATAATCAGCAATGTAGTCATCTAAACAACATTCAAGACTAAAAATATTTTGATGTTTTATAATAAATGTTCATTTGTATTGTGTTCAAACAGAATTGGCAAAGTTCTTACATGATTGTCCCACACTGTTCCAGAGACTAGCATGGTTCTGTAGGTTTTGTTCCTTCATAAAATATGACTGTCAGAATGATCATAATACTGGCTTGGGCTCCAGGTTTATGGTACTTTATTTTATTGTTCCATTCTCCTGCGGGGTCCAGTCAATGTTCTCATTATTCAAGGCATTGTTATGTTTCTTGATATTTCAGTTTTCATAAGCAATTGCCCCATACTTTCATTCACCAAGACCATACATATTTTTGACTGTGTTAAAGTAGCTGTTTGCCATGTATGTAGTGTCCATTTTACAGTTGTTGCTAACATTACCTCCCCGAGTCAGTTCTCTTTGGTACTGTCCCTGATACTGCCATATTTTGCATGTACTTGGTGAGTTCTGCATGCATTGTCATATATACTGTATGCTGGAAAATAAGTTAGAGACTCTAGCTTCTGCCAGTGACCATGAAGAGCATTTCATTTTCTTCCCCCATTGGCAAGATAAAGATTTGTAAAATACTGGTCTGTTTTTGCTTTTATAATTACCTTCAGAAAAACTCTCCATTCTTATGGAGCATGGCATATTCTCTTCTGTTACATCCCTCCATTGCATAGCCCTGGTCATTTCAATGTTATTGTGGAATTCTGACTTCACACTTTCTCGTGCCAAGGACAGTGACTGAAATTCCCTTCCAGAGTCTCCCCTTCCAGGTGCTGCTTCTGCTGGGTCCCTTGTCTTGCACCTGCTATGCATAGATTAGAAGTGAGATGCTAACTTTGGGACAACTTATATAAAGATTTGGGGATCATGCCATCGGACACTGCTAGCTTTTTGTGAACAGTGTCTAATTCTCCCACATCAATTTCAGTCCTGGGTGTTTATCTAATTTTTGAAATGTGGTCAGTTAGGTATGCAGAGACATATGGTTTCAGGTGATCTTTCTCTGATTAATACTAGACATGTCTGTCTTTGCGTATCTTTGTTGGTTATTTCTAGATTCTCTTCTGAAACTTGCTGGTTTGTACACCTGCTGTGTTTTTCTATTAAATGATCTCCATCTTTTGATTGATGTGTAAGTACTTTAACAATTTTAGAGGGATGCTGGAAACATTTTCCTTATTTTGTAACTTATATTTTGACTTTGATTCTAACTGACGCAAAACACAAATCCCACTTTAAAGGGAACGAGACGTAGTTTATTCTTGAGTCAAATATGAGTGACCATGACTTGGGAAGACATGTGGATGTAGGTCACCCCAAATATTATGTTCCAGTGTGGAAATGGTTTCATGAAGTCTTTATACTTATGAAACAAATGAAAGCCTTAAATCAGGGTGTCTTTCAAGCACATTGATAGGATATCAGGTCAGGGGCTTACACCAAAGCAGGGAAATGCTATATGATTACATCCTTGTGGTTGGGTTAATGAAAGTTAGTGACCATAGAATCTTGCTGATAGTCACAGAGATGTTAGGTCAGACATATAGGCAGCAACAAGTGGCTAGTCAAGGGGCTAAGGTCAGCCTAAGATAATTTGTCTTTAAATCTGTAACATTCCAACTCTGGATAGTCATGAAGTACTAATCAAACAATCAGTCTTTGGTAATCTTCCACAAAGATATGGCTTTTTTTTCCCCTGGGAACTCATTCATATTTTTATGTCTTTCACCGGGTGGGACTTTTATACTTTTATAATGATAAGAAGTTTTATATTGTTATAATGCTAAGAGTATTGGTTGCTTGTTTTGCTGCTGTAACAAAATACCTGACCAAACCCAAATAAACAACTCCCCACAAAAAAACCTTAAGGAAGGAAGGGTTTATTTTGGCTCATGGTTTGAGGGTACAGTCCATCATGGTGGGAAGTCATGGCAGGGGCTCGAGGGAGCTGGTCACACTGCATCTGCAATGAAGAAACAGAGAGTGATACAGAAACCCACGATCAACCAAAATGCAGAGTTGTGGGGCCTAGTTCCAGTGGATACATCTACAAAACACTTTCGTATCCAAGGCTCAGGGAACATTTCTGAAGAGGAGATGGAAAGATTGTAAGAGCCAGAGGATCCAGAAGATTGATGCGAGATTTTTGTCTCATAGTAGTATCAGAAGCTACATCTATAAAGTATCACCAACATGACTGCTCAAACCTGAGCTGAATATGGATGATACCCATGGACATGCCAAACTAATAGGGAAAAGCCTGTGAGGCCTCAACCCTACACAAAGAACTACAGGCAACTGAGGAAAGCTGGGAGCAGGAAAGATGGTCTTCCCAGGGAAGAGCACACTAATTGGTTGTCTAGTGTCAAATAGTCAGCCTCATACATACAAGTAACATTAAAGGGACTGAACAGGTTATATACATACATGTGTGCAGTAACAAATCAGTGAAATGAGAGGCCGTGGATTTGAAGGAGAGAGGGAGGGCAGGGGTACATAGGTATACAGGGTATATAGAGTTTGGAGGGAGGAAAGAGAAGGGAGAAATGTAATCATATTATAATTTCTAAAATGGGAGGAAAGAAAGAAACAAAAGAAGCAAGGAAGGAAGGAAGGAAGAAGAAAAGAAGAAGAAGAAGAAGAAGAAGAAGAAGAAGAAGAAGAAGAAGAAGAAGAAGAAGAAGCAGCATTAGCAGCAAGAAGCTGAAGCCCAGAGGGAGAGAACTTGTCTAGTGTGAGAGGCTTAAATTCAGTTCTCTTATTTTCTTTTTAATTTCTTTTTTTTAATTAAGAGATTTTCTATTCATTTTACATACCAACCACAGATTCCCCTCTCTTCCCTCCTCCTGCCGCTCAGCCTTCCCCCCAACCTACCTTCCATTCCCACCTCCTCCAAGGCAAGGTCTCCCATGGGGAGTTAGCAGAGCCTGGTACATTCAGTTGAGGCAGGTCCAAGCCCCTCATCCCTGCACCAAGGGTGCTCAAAGTGTCTCACCATAGGCACTAGGTTCCAAAAAGCTGGCTCATGCACTGAGGACAGGTCCTGATCCCACTGCCTGGGGGCCCCCTATACTGTTCAAGCTAAACAACTGTTTTGCTTATCTAGAGGGCCTAGTCCAATACCATGGGGGCTCCTCAGCTGTTGGTCCACAGCTCATGCCTTTCCGGTAGCTCAGCTAGTTGTCTCTGTACTTTTTCTAGTCATGGTCTCGATATCTCTTGCTCATAGCATCCCTCCTCTCTCTCATTGATTGGACTCCTGGAGCTCCACCTGGGACCCAGCCCTGGATCACTGCATCTGCTTCCATCAGTCACTGGATGAGGGCTCTATGATGACAGTTAGGGTATTCAGCCATCTGATCACCAGAGTATGCCAGCTCAGGGACCCTCTCGACTATTGCCAGTAGTCTATGGTGGAGTCATCTATGTGGATTCCTGGGAACCTCCCTAGCACTCTGTTTCTCCCTATTCCCATGGTGTCTTCATTTATCATGGTATCTCTTATTTTCTCATAATATCAAATTTTTCTATTTCAAAGTAAGTTCTAAGCTTTGTTCATACATAATTCACTTATGAAATTTAGAAGAAACTAGCCTCAATATTTTTTAGAATTTACATGTTCACATTGCATTATAGTATACACGCTACTTCACCATGCCTTTCCCCCACTTGGAAACCACTTTCATTTGCATTAACAGTGTGGTCTGTTCTTTTAAAAATCTTCCTGGCTTATTGCTTCACATATGAATATGTGGAATGGAGTAGTGTGTGTTTATCTGATTTTTGCTTATTACTGTGTTTTCTGTTGTTATTAAATTATTGATATATTTATGCTTAACTATATTTACTTTAATGGCTAGAATACAAAGATTGCTGTGTCTTAATGTTTGTGTGTTTAGTAGACAATCTCAGAATATTTTACATGAAATACTCCACTACTAGTCTTCACTTTCTCCAAGCATTTTAACTTGTGTTCTTTCCACTTCTATGATGGCTGACATGATTCTGGTTAATACTCAGAAGCATTTTCTGATTTTACTTTACCTTCGGATCTTCACTTGTGTGTCATCTTCATTATGTGTGGTGTTAGGCAGAGTGTGTTGTTGTTCCAGCCATGTTTATTAAAGGATCCATTCAGCTCATAGAGTTGAAACACCACATTGACCAGAGTCAATATAGCTGGCTCTCTGTTCCCTCGCCCTGCTCATTACCCCTCACCTCCTTTGTTAAAACAGGAAGAAGAAAAAAAAAAGAGACTACATGCATACATAAATCCTTACCAACCCACCAAAAATCCATGTTTCTGATCTTAATGATTTTTGTATTGTACCATGTGTCTCCTGAGTGTAATACGAATTGCTAAATGGTTTTATTTGCTGTGGGCCGCAGGAATATATGATAAGAACTCAGCTGGTTATGGCAAAGCCACTATCTGAAGGGATCAAGGAATTCCTCCAGAGGAAGCCAAATTCCATGGAGCTTTTGGTGTTATTTGGCTTGTTATATATGAGCTGTCTTCTGTTATGAAAATCATGTGTCCTTCATAGCTTTCCCAACTGATTTTTTCCTAAGAATTGCTAACAGTGTGGACTGATCATTATTTGGACACATACATTTGAGGTATTTTGAGAACAGCCTCAGGAAAGACTTCCTTTCTTCAGGCCCATCCGTTTCTTCTCCTTTCAGTGCTGGAGTCAGATATCTCCCTTAGCCACATTCAGGGACTAACAGGAATAACAGTCCAAACCACTACATAATAAGTCTCCTGAATTAAGGTAAATTCCACATGGAGACACCACTTAGGTCAGGTGGACTTAAGTAATAGCTTCACACAGTTTAGCTAAGACCCTTCTTTTCTTACAGCCTTACTAACTTTATAGACCTCTAACTCCTTACCTAACCACTTCTAGGAATATTTAGATAACCTAATGCACTGACAGCTATGCTCAGCCAGAACCCCAGTTCAAGCCTCCCTGTAATTATCGTCATTGACAGCATCTGGCCAGGTCCATCCCCAGATGGAGGAAAGTATCTTATCAGAGATACCTCTGTACTCTCTAAGAACAGACTTAAGTGTCCAGACTACCTGTTTGAGAAGGCCTGGCAGATGTGCTAATTAAGCTTAACTTTCTCCTTTCCGAAGTCTTATCTCTAGTTTTAGATCCACCCTTAACAATTATCACAGAACTAAAGGGTTACAACTCACAGGTACATCTAGCTGTGATGGAAGTTGCCTATCCAAGTTGCCTAGCGACAGGGCACACTCGCCAGAAACAGCAGGAGCAGAGATAGCTTGGAGAGATAAGGGTCAAAGGGATAAAAGGCAGTTTTATTTTCAGACAAGGGTTAGACGGAGAAGAGAAAAGAGAATGAAAGAACTAGATGGGTAAGAACTGGAGAGGAACATACTGAGATGGGAAAGAACTAGATTGAAAGGCTAGAAGAGAGTACTAGAGGAATGAGATGGTAGGTGAGAAAGAGCCAGATGAGGAGGAACAAGATGAGAGAGAACAAGATGAGGAAGAACAAGATGAGAGAGAACAAGATGAGGAAGAACAAGATGAGAGAGAAGGAGATGGCAGAGGAGCTAAGATGGGAAAGAACTAGATGGATGAGAACCTAGATGGGGCAGAACTAAGATGAGAGAATTAAGATAGAACTTGGAGGGGACAGCAGATAAATGTAGAGAGAAGTCAGGCAAGAAAGAAGCTAGACACGAGAACAGAACTGAAGCTGTGTAGAGACAGAACTAACTCAGAAGAATAAACTGTATGGATTAAAGATATTCGTGTACATAGATTCATTTCCTATCTTCAAAGATTAATTATCAGCTGGTTGTAGATTCTTCCCAGATCCTGGGAGGGGACTATCAAGGGGCTAGACCCCCATAATCCCTGATACTTATTAATAAAAAACCCGGAGCCAGATATTGGGGTAAAAACTGAGAGATCAGGGAAGCAGAAAGAAGCCAGTCAAGCTCTTATCGCTAAAAATCCTCAGCCAAAGAGAGACCTACTTTCTTTATACCCATGTCTATGTGTCTTTCTGTCCCTGCCCTCTTACTTCCTCTCTTCTCCCAGCTACATCACTTCTTGTCTATCTGTACAGACCTCCAGACCTCCATGGTTGGTGCTGGGATTAAAGGCATGTGCCACCACGCCTGGCTCTATTCTCAGTTTGGCCTTGAACTCACAGAGATCCAAATGGATCTCTGCCTTCCGAATGCTATGATTAAAGGCGTGTGCTACCATAGCCTGACTTCTATGTTTGATATAGTAGCTGGTTTTTCCCTCTGATCTTCAGATAAGCTTTATTGGGGTATACAAATAAAATATCACCACACCTGAGAACAAGTATTAGTTTTTAAATAATATCAGCACAGAAAGATTCATGCCTTGCACATACAGTTAAAACAGAGACAATTGATCACATAAAATATATCCTTAAGTAGGCTAATTTATAATTTTTCTCCTGTGAAGTTGTTTGATAATAAAAATTAATCCTTTTTATGATCTGTTGTGAGTAGAAGTTTCCTGAAAAATCCATGCCTATGCTGAGGATTCTGCAGGTTCTCTGGAACTTGATGACTGTGGGGGAGGTACATTGTTGCAGGACGAGGGCCTGAATTATTTTGGGTTCTGTACTAGTTACTTCTCTGTTGCTTTGTTAAAATACCAAGGCTAAAAGCAACTTCAGGAAGAAAGTTTGTTTATGTGAGTGGTCCAAGAAGGCCGGAGTCCATATGGTATGAGAGGCATGGATGGCAGGAGGCAATCACATTTTTTTCATCCACAGGGAAGAGGAAGCAGAAAGAGTGAGCAGGAAATCAGGTGAAGCTATAAACCCTCTAAGTCTGTCTTCACTGATGTACTTCCTTCAGCAAGCCTACACCTTCCAAAGATTCCATAACTTCCCTAAACAACACCACCAGCTGGGGACAAAGTGTTTAAATACATGGGCCTGTTGTGGGACATTTTTCATTCAAGCTGCCACAAGTTATGTTTAGTCCCCTGAAGAACAATGTTTACCATCCATATCTACTTCAGACCCAGCATCCTTTTGGCTATTAGACAAAACTTTTGAGATGTGTTACCGCAGGAGACCACTCTCTTCCAGCAACCTCAAAGCTAGGAATATTTCTAGATAGCATGTGAAAATCTCTAATATCTTTCCACTTTGCTTCCTGGCATCTCCACTGAAGTATTTGTAAGTACATTGATTCATAACTGTCGGGTTTTCCCCCCTGTGACTAGAAGCTCATATAATCACTTCCATACCAGAAGATGTACAGAATAAACGATTTCTTCTTTATTTTGAAGCAAGAATTGTGTTTATCCTCAACACTGCATATAAATTCATTGTTGTTTGCATTGCAGAAATCTCCACTTGTCTGCTTTTTCTTCCAGCACTTTCTTCTCAGAGCTTTCTGTCATATAGAAGTTTTAGATTTAAAAATTAAAATTTTCAATTTTAGATTACTCTTTCCAACAATATTGCAACCTCGATATTAGGAAACTATTCTGCTGTACAAATTATGAAAAAAAAACCCGCAAAAACTTAACCCAGAAACCCCAACCGTTTACATATGTTAGTGAATCTTCCAAAAATAGGGCAGCCATCTGATTCCAGGAAGAGGTGGGAGCATCAGTGTGACAGGTCAGTTGTGTTTGGTATTGCCAGATGTACCTGCAGAGGGTGGGTCAGGTTTGGCTCATGCCTTTACTCTCCTCAAGGACAGAAGGCAAAAGTTTTGCATCTGAGTGAGGCATGGAGACAGGATTAAGATCATCTCCTGAGGTTCCTAAGACAGGAAATGCTATGCTCTCAAGAAAATTGTGAACTGGAGAAGAAATCCATCTTACATTACCATTTTAATCTCAGATATAGATCAAGGGGAAACAATCTCTTTGTGAACACCTACCATCATTTTTATTCTTTGAAAAATTAAAAGCCATCAATGTCAGTTTAAGGTGGACCCACTGGACTCAGGCAGCTGGCAGGAATGTCTGTCAACCCTGAGTAGAGGAGGACACCGTCAAAATGGCCCTGAAAGAGCTCTCTAGACACATGAAAACTATAGCCTGATTGTGAATTGAAAGCAATAACTTCATGAACACACAAGGTGTGATAAACAAGAGGAAGCAGCAGCAGGTAGCAGTTGAATCAAATCTACAAATACTTCATAATTCAAATATTAAAATGGGGGCTGGAGAGATGGCTTAAGGGGTGAAGAGTGCCTACTGCTTCTCCAGAGGACCAGAGTCTGGTTAGATGGCTCACAGGTGCCTGTAAATCCAGTCCCAGGGGATCTGACACCCTCTTCTGGCCTCCATGGGTACCTAGTGCACAATGGTATGCACTCACACAGACACAAACGCATACCTGTTAAAATCATTAGGTCCTGATAAGATTATAATGTAGTGGAGGTGCTAGAAAGTAAGGTTCCTCCAGGAAATTTTCTAGGAGTAATGATGGGCCGCTCATAGGTGCCCTGAGACAAGAAGAAAAGACCATATTTGTGTGTGTGTGTGTGTGTGTGTGTGTGTGTGTGTGTGTGTGTGTGGTGAGCTTGCATGGAAACATGTGAAGGCTAGAGGTAAACACTGGATGTTGTTTCTCAGAAATGCCACCCAGCTTGTTTTTTTTGAGACAGGGTCTCCCACTGACCTGGCACCAGCCAAGTAGGCTAGGCTGGCTGGCTAGTGAGACCCAGGGATCTGCCTGTCTCCACCTCCCCAGTGCTATGATGGAAGTATGCACAGATGTGTGGATTTTGATGTGGGTCTGGGGGATTGAACTCAGCTCCTCATTCTTGCACATCAGGCACATCGAGGCTGAGCTATGCCCCCAGACCTATCTTGACCTTACTTTCATCTTTTCTGTAAATCCTGACACTACTATGGTAAACTGTGAAAGGCAGGGATAGATTGACAATTTTTCTCCCTGCAGTTTTTGTCAAAATTATAAGCAATTTTTTTTTCATTTTCATATTTATTGTGTCATCTTCTTTTAAAGGTGGTGGGTATTTGGACCCAGAGCCAGGCATTATGACTGAGGTCTACTGTAACACATGCTTAATTTATTTAAAAATGAAAGACAACAGTAGACGTGCTAAAGTGGGGATGGCGAAAAACCATGAGGTCTCAACCCTACACAAAGAACCATAGGCAACTAAGGAATGCTGAAAGTGAAGCACATACCAGGTGGTTATGTAATACCAAATGGTCAGCCCTGAAAACATACGTACAAATAGGATTATACAGACTGAGCAGGTTACATTTAGGGATACGTGTATATTATATTATATATAGCTACAATCTATATTATATAGAGTTATAATAGAATATGTTATATACATGTTCCTAAATGTACATATGTGCATGTAACAATGATAAATAAAGGAAGAGGCCTTGAATTTGAAAGAGAACAAGGAGGGTATATGGGAGGCATTAGAGGGAGGAAAGGGAAGGAGACAATGATATAATCATATTATAATCTCAGAAATAGAAGAAATAAGTACAAAAATTTTTTAAAAAGCATTAAAATGAGTAAAGTGCCAAAGAACATGCATGAAAAATAGTCTAAGTTTGAAGAAGACATTTATGAGACTTTGAAAAATGTAAGTATGTTAAAATTTGCAAATTTAATGTACTGGTTTATTCAAATGAGAGGTTTTATGCAGCCTGAATAGATTAGTTATGGAAGACGGGAGGGAATTAGTCACAATGCGGAGACAAAGGAACGGGGGAAAAATGAAACTGGAGTTTGAAATGGCACCGATTCACAGATTCAGGAGTTCTGCTGAGTCCCGAGGGGAATAAACAAGAAGACACCAACGTATCCCACGTAGACGGTATAGCATCAGTGACACAGGAGTATAACAAAAGCCAGAGGACACATTATACACAAAGGGGCGGAAGCAACACACCGGCCCTCCCACAGCACAACGGAGGTCAGACTATTAGAGAGAATACTGCCGTCCGTCCTATTGGTTCACAGCTAGGAAACTCTTTGGAAAAAAAATGGAAATATTTTCAAAGGAACAGAAACTGAAAGTGTTTCTACCCACTGGGTCCCATTAGCAGAGATTCTAAAAAATAACAACAACAAGATGAAACCAAGGGCTTCAAAATGACAAAACTATGGGGACAATAATGGTCTGTGAGCCAGGGGCTGCTGGAGATGAAGCATCCCAGGGATTCGGTGTCACTGTGGAGGTGAGGGGAAGGAGATTGGAGACATCTTAAACTGTGCTTTACCAAACGTTAGGAGTCCCTGTGAAGAAATAGAGATCGGAGACAGCAACTTGCAAACCAAACAGGAAAAATGAAAAATAACACCCAAATAAAAATTCAGAACTCGGCAAAGAAAGAAAAGTGAAAGCAAGCAGGGGAACAATGGGAAGCTAAAAGATGTAAATGAAAGAAGAAAAGAAATCTGCATCTTCCAATAGGTTGAAGAAATGGAAATGGATAAAATTCTTCAGTGGAGAGATTGAAAATCAGTGAGTATTTGGAAAGCAGACATCCATACTATATGCCGTTTCTAAGAAGCATACCAATATTATAAGGAAGAAAAGTGAAACCATTAGCTGAGATGAACCAGGCAGATGTGAACACAAGGAAAGCAGGTACAGCCTCATTCTTACTAAGGCAGCAAATGATGGAAGGTTCTTGGCTGCCATCAGCTTCTTGGGCATCACTTGGGACACGTGGATATCAACATGGGGGGCATCTTCTGGCACAAACGGCATGTGTGGTGGTTGGTAACACCCTTTTTTTTTTTTTTTTTTTTTTTTTTTGGTTTTTCGAGACAGGGTTTCTCTGTGTAGCTTTGCGCCTTTCCTGGAACTCACTTGGTAGCCCAGGCTGGCCTCGAACTCACAGAGATCCGCCTGGCTCTGCCTCCCGAGTGCTGGAATTAAAGGCGTGCGCCACCACCGCCCGGCGGTAACACCCTTTTAAATGTAATTACTGAGCAATTACATGTTCTGTCCAGACAAGATGGGAGCCTCTTTCGAGTAAAAGTCCTGACTGTGTTAGAGATGAAGTTACATCCTGAAGAAGATCTACGCAAACCAAATGGTTCAGAGAAATCTGGCACATCTGCAGACAAACGGAGGGACGGCTGTCTTTTTAATGAGCTAGCATGTGTGATTTCTAAGACTCTCACCCTGCCAGGCAGCAGCATCCAGTCTTCCCCTGCTGAGCTCCCAGCTCTCTGACTTTTGGTTCAGAAAGCATAACTTGCTCTTTGCCTCCTTTTTTCTATCTCCCTTCTCCAGGTATCTGCAGAGACTGTAATATCGTGTGTCCTGATATTCAGGGTACCCTCTCACACTCTGAGCCTAGTAAACTCGTTGAATCCCTTTCTGAGTTCATTTTAAAATTTCCTTTATCTAGGAGGCCGAGGACATGCAAAACAGACTTTGTATACTCTGGTGACAGTATCAGATAAGACAAAATTTATAGCAGAATATATTACTGTGGATGAAAAGGTATGTTGAATTCACCAGAAGAATGCTCATTAAGATCAACTGTCTTGCACTGAATCAAAAGCTTCGAACTATACAAACAAAAGTTAAAAAGTATAGAGATATTGACAAGCTAATCATGCTTGTGAGAGCCTTTAACAGATATCTCTCAATGATCTATAGGTTTCAAATGAGTATAAAACAACAACAATTTACTTAGTGTGCCTCACTTAAATCGTGGGCCCTACCCAATATAAGGGTCACAAGAGATTTGGCAGAAAAGCCTTTACAGTAAAGGTTTCTGCGATACAGAAAGAATCAAGACATTTAATGTATCTTTGGTGTTTTGGGGAGCTTTTGTCTATGTTGCATCACAAGTTTTTTATTTGTGTATGTGGGCTGTGTGCACATATGTGTGTGTATATGTGAGAACGGACATGCGCATGCCACAGCATGTATGTGGAGGTCAGAGGACAACCACCAGTGTTGGTTCTTGCATTCCATCTGGAGACAGGATGTGTTATGTGTTCACCTCTGCATGTGCCCGGTTAGACTTTTTGAATTTTCAGTAATTCTGCTGTCCTTGCTGCCGATCTTGTTGTAGGAGACTGGGATTACAGGTATGTGCTACCATGCCCCGTTTCATGTGGGTTCTGGGAATTTGAACTCAGGACCGTGTGCATGTGTGGTAAGGGCTTTGCCCCTTCAGCCATCACCCCATCCCAGTGCCACAACTTTACCTTTACTGTGTGTTGGTTCTGAACATGAAACATGTGTGCTTTGCATTGTATGTGCCGTCATGAGAGGCAGTGCCAAAAGATGCGGCTTGAAACACCTCACTCGGACTGAGACTGTGACGAATGCTTTTCTTGGTACACAAAGTTCCCTGCTTTAGAGAAGCATAGTGATTTACTCACAGAAGACAAAGACTTTTACTGACATTCCTCAGCATATACCAGATTAGCATATCTTGAATTGTACTGTTAGGATGTCTGATTTTAAAATGTGCTGTTTGAGCTGCTGACTTGAGTTGCATAACTAATAGTTATTTAAACTTTAGCCTGGGATTAGAACAGAATTTCTGGCAATTTCTAACATTGGCACTAAACATATCTCTTCTGTTTTGGGGTGTCTGTTTATGTAAAGCAGCATTCTCAGCCTTGGTGATCATAAAATTAAAACCTCGATCAACTATGAAAAACATTGGAGGTGCTCTGTATCCTGCAGTGTCAAATATTCAGGTGAGATTGAATTCTTTATGTCTAAATACAAGCACACCCACCTCAATATGCACACTTGTTCTCATCATCACTGAGTTGTAAAATTATATGCACACCAAGGGATTATTTTAAACTGAGTTTCTTTATGATGTATTATCATAGATGTTTGAGTTTTATAGCCATTTTATACGCTTGTATACTAGTCACATAAAAATTTCCAGGATAAAAAGGGCTGTGAGTGGAAGATGTTTAAGAAGCAGTGATCTAGTGAACATGATTGTGTGGCTCTGCTTCTTCCTCTGGATTGTCGACTGCATTGGTCCACGAGGGTGGACGAAGCAGAAGTGGGGAACCAGGTTTGGACAGCTGTGGGTATGAGATAGCCCTCTGGGAGACTACTTCCATGAATCAGCTCAACCTTATTCCTGAATATAAGGAATGTATAGGATTGGGAAGCCTGGGAACAAACCCTAAGTGACATGTTCCTATCATAAGGCTTGTGTGGTAGCAGGGTCCTATAGCAAAGCTCCTTGTACAAGTCTTAGTTACCATATGTGCAGCAGGGAAAAGGCTTCTAGCAGGAAACTGTGCCAAGGGTCACACTAAAGACAAATCACGTATCCAGGCTGAGAGACAGCTTTCAGATAAGGTCAGTCCTCCAGGCCCAGGGACATTCTCCAGATAAGAGCAGGTAGAGAGGAAAAAGTCTCACGCTGGGGGAGGGAGTCCCCAGTGTCATTCAGCTTTGGAAAAAGTTGCCAGGCCAAGATAGACTGCACCCTCTGGCTAGCAAGGCCTTCCAATGGACATGGATAAAGCTCTTCACCTTCAAATCAGACCACGTGTCCATCAAATGGTCACAGGGCATTCACAGGCAAAGCAGAAGTAGTATGCAGCCAGGGTACTGTGGGTTCCTGGATTACAATAAAATTAAGTACCAGGGAAATAGCTAAAAGAAGAGCAGGTAAGTAGACATACCTTCCTTCTTAGAAATTTAAAATCATCCTGAATAAACTCTTGGATAAAAAAATTATCATGTACCCTATTAGGAAACACTTGGAACTGAATGAAAAAGATAGTAAAATGGTAAATTACAGCTAATGAGTATATATATATATATATATATATATATATGTGTGTGTATATATATATATATACACATATATATGTATGTATGCATGTATGTATATGTGTGTGTATGCCTGTGACTTCGTAAATTACTTTGCTCCAAGTATATAATTTACAATACACTTAAATGACTAACCAAACCTTAATTTTTAAAAATTAAGTAGAGATTTATGAGCTGGTTCCTTTATTTATCTTAATTTCCTTTTGTAAGTGACATTGTAGTTTTATGTGGTATGTTGTTTAGATTTAGGGATGCGATGCAGCTGAACTTGGTTACAGACATTCTGGCTGTCTACGTAAGCATGGTCCATTTGTTGTTTTGACATCCTCATTAAAATATCTTTAGACACGCAAGCATTACATCTGCAGGGAAACCTGAACTTACTGGTTCAACTGAACTTTCTTGATTCTCAGCCTTAGGGTGAAGGGCTTCTCTCCCTTCCCACATCCCCTTAATTTTCTTCCGACTGTCTATGCTGCCCTACTCTCCCAGAATTCTTTCCCATAACCTTGCGAGGACCCTTCAATGTGATCTGTCAACCCCTTGCTTCTTTGCCCACTTTAACCCTACAGCGACTATACTTGCTAACTTGTTACTTGAGTGCTAGTCAATCGTACTTTTCATGAGAATCACTTACCTACTATCTCACCAGTCCCCGTGGCTATTTTAACATTCTTATTTGAAATATCTCCACACGAAAAGAAATATTTTTATGGAGAAAATCTTCTTTACAGTGGTATTATATTTGTACTGAAATGTGATTTTATTTGTATGTTAATACATAAAGTTGCCTGGGGGTCAGAGCTATTAGCAAGCCATAGCGAAAGCCGGTTGTGGTGGTGCACGCCAGTAGGGTTTGCTGAAGGAGGCGCACGCCTTTAATCCCAGCACTTGGTAGGCAGAGCTAGGTAGGTCTCTGTGTGGTCAAGGATACAGCCGGCACTGGAGACACACGCCTTTAATCTCAATACCAACCATAGAAGACCTGGAGTGACCTACAGACAGGCAGTGACGAGACGGTCATGTGGTTGGGTTTACAACCAATGAGAAGGCAGAACAGGAAGTCTTTATAAAGACGAACAGACAGGAAGTAGCTCTCTTTTCGGAGAGGTCTCTTGGCTGAAGAGGCTAGCTGAAGCAGGCGGGTAAGGCTCTTAGCTCTGACCTCTTGGGCTTTTATCTTTACATTGGCTCTGTGTTTCTTATTTAATAAGACGGTTGGTTACATCTACACTTCTTAGTGATCTTTGTTAGTTGTGCCAAGATGTTTTACTCTCATCTGTTGAGAGACTTTAACTAGACTCTTGAGTTAAGGGTTGCTTTTCCTCACATGTCCTCTTTGTCTGTCTGTCTTTCTAGCCTGTCTCAGAGAGTGTTGCCTCTACCATGACCTGCCATTGCTCTGGATCATTGCTACGTTTATTCAAAGTTTAGTTGAGCTGAGAAGACTGATGGGCTGTTTTTAGTCAATACTAAACAGCAATATACATGATATAAGACCTCATATAAATGAGTACTGCCTTTCAGAGGAGGCAGAGGAAGGCATTAGGGAGTAGAGAGATAAAAAAAAAAAAGATTGAAAGAGATGAGGATTTTGTCCCATATAGAACAATACTCATTTTATCTTGGCCTGAGATGTACGGTTTACTTAATTTTGTCAATTTAAATAACAACAGAGAGAGAGAGACAGAGAAAGAGAGAAAGGGAGAGAGAAAAATATTCTCCAAAGACAATAAGAAACACTACAACGTAGGTTATGTATACCTTGAACCATATCTAAGGAGGTTGAGACAAGGGGAAACATTTAAATGCAAGAGAAAGGAGTCCAGAGAATTTGTTTTGAAATAAAAGAAGGCGGGTGACAAGGCCCTATAGCAAGAGTTCTCATCCCCTGTTCATGAACAGAACATTAAAAGCATGGCAGATAAGTATTCTTGTACATCTGGACAGCTGCCCCATAACTCATGAGCAAGCTCTGGCTTGGGAACTTCTTAGGAAAAGCTCTTCTTATGGGCATCTGCTTGTAAAAGTCTTCAGGAGGGGTGTATAATGGTTCCTACATGCACAGGTGCAGAAAGTCATGCTTCTCTCATGGTTTCTAGCTCTACACACGCACACACATTTGTTAGGGTTTTGCACATGGGCCTCCATTTTGACTCAGCTTTTAATAATTATCTCTTTCTGAGTGGATGTGGGGAGAAAGAAGGAAAGAAAGAAAAAAGAAAACAAAAAGGGCACCTAGAGCTTTGTCATCAACTTGGATGATTTGAAGGATGCTTTGCTATCAGGCTGTTCAGGATTCCCTGGGCTGTGGAGGAAATGCTTTTCCTTAAGTATTAGAGCAGTGCATCTACTTTACAAATGAAATTCCCCTGGGAGTGCTGCACATACTGGTTCAAATCTTCCTAGTCTCTGTCACACAACAACACAGTCACTTTATTTTATAATCGAGGCCACTGAAAAGATAGAAATACATTGACTTGCTGGACTCTGTTGTGGTGTGTGGTGGAACAGACCTGCCAGAACAGAGGCTATTAGAAAAAGACACTTCATCTCTCAATCTGACTCTCAGACTGTTGAAACAGTGGGTCCCAAATGGAAATTTCCCCAGGAATCTCAGGATGGGAGAAGGAAAGGGCTTCAACTAGAGGGGAACTTGTCTCCCTGAAAAAGATTTCACACAGTTCTAACAACTTGTCAGACCACCCCAGAGGATGGGACTGAAGCCCACACAATGAGTTAATGGTGGGCAGGGGGTAGGGGGGGTGGGTGGGATGAGGGAGAGTTGGGATTATTCACTGGATCTCCTTATCTCTCTTCCCAATGTAACCACGTGGAATATATCTCTGTTTTCTGCTTTCCACTTTTAATTTGGCTTTTTAAATTGGCTTATTGAGGACTGGTGGTTGGACTTGACTTAGGGCACAAGTTGTGACCCCTGAGTTCACTAACAGGAAGTGGAGCACAACTGGTACCCGAGGCATTTGGATCTTATGCAAGGACTAGGTCTCCCCGATAGCAGATTCCCTGACTCCCAGGTTTTCCCAAAAGAGTTTTGGTCTAGATTTTACTTCTTTAATCCATAGTCATTTGGCATTATCCTCAGCTGTTCCCATCAGCTGCTCTTATTTCTATCACTTATTATGTGGCCAGTATGTAGGAAACAGCTGTCTACTCCCACTGCCAGAGTCTCTTTCTGGCTTTGTGTTCTTGTAGTTCGTTTCCATGCATAAAGAATAATGAGTTTAATAACACGCTCCTTTAACATGCCACAGGACTCAAATGCTAATTACAAATTTACACCACTCATGCTGTATTAATATTTATGGGTACAAGAATACATGCATAAGATTTAGAAAACTGTGCCATTCATACACTGTGGCCACACCTCAGGGGATTCCTTTGCCCCCATTTTATGAAAAGCTGTTCTTTGCCAGATGAAATTTCAGTCTTTTGTTGCATGAGCTTGATTCTGCTCAAAACCTGATGCCCTTCCGGTTTGAAAGTTGGCAATACATTGCTACTGAATTCTATTTATTTGTTGCTATCGAATTCTTAAAGTTTGCAGATGCCAACTTCTCACTAAAGTCCTCCTCAACTAATTTATCAAGGGAATAACCTATAAATGATAAAATTATAATTACTTACTTATGCACAATACATTTCTCTCAAAATTTCAAACTTGGTCCCTAAGGCAGAAACCAATAGAGAGATGGCTGGGACCCATGAATCTGAGTTCTTAGTTTTGTGACCAGCTGTCTACAGCAGCTGTAGTCAGTCTCCTGAGTCTGTGCAGGACACAGACAGAGAAACAATATTGCTTATTATTGAGCTTGAAGCACAACCTCAATGTATTCCTTTGATGAGCTGGATGATTTGAGTGACACCAAGACTCTTCCTGTTAGAGGAGGTACTCGCATGACTGGAGGCTCTTTAGGGTCACATTTGTTCCATGACTCCTTGAAATCTTACTACTCTGATGGCATGAAGAAGCAAAGGGGAAACCTCTCAAAGAAATAAAACATTTGTGCCCCAAACCAAGAGCCTCTAGCCTATAATAAGAAGGGCCTTATACCATTGATGTCTTGGTTATGTTTCTCTTACAGTCTAGCAGTAAAAAAGACAATACAAAGATTACTTTTTAACCCTTTATTTATCGATTTATTCTCTTCTTCTTCCTCTCTTCCCCGCCACCCCTCTTGTGTGTGTTGTATGCCACAACACACATGCGGAAGTTGAGGAGACTTGAAGGAGTTAGTTCTCATCTCACACCATATGAGTACTGGGGATTGAACTCAGGTTATCAGGCTTGGTGGCTAATGCCTCTGTTTGCTAAGCCTTCTTGCCAGTCCTTCCAAATTCCAACTGCTTTACCTTATTTTAAAATCAGAAGCACCAAAACAAAACAACCCAATTCCAAACATTTCTTTTAAAAACATTGTTTAAAATTTGATATAAATTGTATTTACCATATATGTACAACATATTATTTTGGAATATGTATGTATATATATGTATGTACATGTTGGAAAATTACTAAATCTAGCTAATTAATTTATACATTAATTCACATAGACACCTTGTTTTTGGCACAGGGAGAGTCAGAATACTTTCACCATCTTAACACTTTTTTAAAGAGTATAATAAATACATTATTAATTCCACATTATGATGCAACACATTTCTTGAACTTATTCATTTTATCTGACTGATAAGGAATTTATGTGACTTGTGTTTTTACTTTTGCAATTTTCAAAGCATGTTCTGTATACTTAGGATTTTAAGTATGGTGTGCTGTGGGGATATTCTTTGTCTTGTCTATTTGGTGTCTTGTGTGATTCTTGTATCTTTATTCACATGGCTTTCCTTAGTTTGGGGGAAGTTTTCTTTTGATCTTGTTGAAGATCCGGCCAATGCCATTGACTTGGGATTTTTCTCTCTCTCCTATGCCTGTAATTCAAAGGTTTTGTCCTTTTTCATTTCCTGTATGTCCCTTTCCTGTTTTTGAAATTTCATATTCCTTCCTTATTTGGTCTAAATGGTGCTTTGTCTTTGAGTTCCTGGCATTCTATCTTCTGCTTGACTCATTCTATTTGTCAGGCTTTCCTTTGCATTTTCTAGTTGAATTATTGGGCTTTTCAATTTCATCTTCATCCAGCTTGAGTTCTCATTGTTAGTATTCTGACTCACCCCTTGGAAACCAATGTTAGTATTCTGACCTGCCCCTTGGAAACCTATAGGTATGAGTCTATTCCTGAGGATGGCATTTTTCTCTCTCCTAGTCTCCAATTACCAAAACTACAGGCCTGAAAATTCCAAATAAGTTCATAAATTTTAACTCTGTCTCTAGTCTGTATCTGTTTCAGTGGACTTCCATTTGGCTGACTGACACATCCAGGCACTGACTACTGACTTCAACCTGTGACACATGGACTTGCTGAAGGCTGATGTAGATTAGTCCAGCCAAACATAATTATTTTCTTTCTCTATGGCTAGGTCTGGACACAATTTATCTTGTTACCAGATCAGATAAACTCACAGAACAGATTCCAATATAACTTTTTACTATTGACTGCTCTCAGTATATCCTGGCTTGTTTATATGAAGTTAGGAAAGCTGTCTCACTTCTTTTTAAGTTTATCCTTCTCAGATCTGATGGTGTTTGATGACTAGGATGTATCAGTTTAACAGCCCCAATCCCAAGACCACAAGCACCTTTGTAGCTCATTAATAAGTTTCCTGTTAAAAGTACAGACAGGCATGCCTCATTCACAAACTTCATGGTACAGGTTTCAAATATAACTCCAGAGGTCCAAAGTTTTCGATGCAGTTTTGATAAACCAATGCAACATTGACTACAAACGGTTCTTAAGAGTCCCTAAATTTCTATGGATTTTTAACCCTTTTGCTATGATGTAAATCTATTCCAGCTGTCTTACAGATACCTGCAGGTTCCTGGGAAAAGTTCTGCTACTGTATCAAAAAATCTGGTTTGATGAAAACTAACAACCTTCAGAGACCATTTCTGACTGTATATTTTGCAGATTCACTCTTCCTACCTGACCTCCAGAGAAACAGCAGATGCTGTGGCTTCTGTACTCCTGATTTGGTGTGCTATTCCTCAAGCTCCTGGAACATCGCTGCTGCAACCTGCCTTCTCAGCTCCCTCAAGGAACAGACGCCTGAGATCCCGGCATCGTGCATGACTCCAGGCTTCCCCCTCTCCACTTTGCACCATGTCAGCTTGAAGCAGTCTCAGGAATTCAGCGCCTTTGTTCCCCCACTTGCTACTCACAACTCACCTTTTTATAATAATCAGAATGGAGGAATGTTAGTATTCTGACCTGCCCCTTGGAAACCCGCCCCTTGGGGCCCCCCTGCAAACTTCATTTCAAAGAAAACTCCCCTCCCCTTCCTCTCTTTCTTCCCTCTCTCTCCATTCCCACAAGGTGCGCACTTCTGCTTTCCCTCCCTTCTCTTTCTTCCTGTCTCCCTCTTTCCTATCTTTCTCTTCATATCTCTATTATAATAAACTCTCCATGTGGATGCACTGTTCCACGTACTGTCGCCTACTGCTGCATCTGCCTGCCATGTTTCCCTGCATGTGTGGGATATCCTGGCCTGGCCAGCCAGGGTCCCCTGTGTGATATACCATAATACTCATCAGTGTTTCTGTCTCTTATTTAATTCCATTTTCAATACTGGATTGTCTTTATCATTCTATCATCCTTGTGTTTGTATTTTCTTGGGCATTATTTAGGTGGTTATTTTCCTTAAGCTGATTATCTTTAATTTCATTGAGTTGTTTGTGTCTTTTTTAAACTCCTTGAATTCTTTGATGAAGTTTATGACTGTTCTTTTAAATTTTGTGTGCTGTAGTTCATCTATGTAATTCTCATGGGCAAGCATTTCTACAGGACTTGTATGTTTTGGAGGGGAGATACTGCCTTGATCTTTAATATTGTTTGCATTTTGCAATGAGATCTGGACATCTGGACTTCATTAGTTCTGTGTCTGATATGGACAGAACAGGTTGTGGCAGAAGAAAGGATATTTAGTTAGGTTGGGCTTAGATTCTGGAGTGAAGTCAGGTGGATAGATAAAACTGAGCTGGTGTGAAAGGTGTGCATCCTGGTCCAAACTTGGAGTGTGGGAATAGATCTGGCTGGGTGAAGAGGTTGGATGTACAATGAGAGGGCCCAGGCACCAGTGGCCACACTAAGCTGGGGCACAGGGTGTGGGGCCTGGGCTGGATCAGGGAGCTTGGCGATGGTGTGTGGGAGAGAAAGTAAGAGAGACTTACCGAGCTAGACCTTGGGGAAGGCTGTGAAGGGTGTGGCTGAGTAGAGAGGTTTGATATGGTGTCTCTTTTAGGTTTTTGAACTGTACCGTAAAGTTATTCAGTCAATTTACTGCATTATAGTACCCTAGAACTTCTTATGAAAACCTAAAGGATCCTAACTATTGAAATAAGGTTTAGGCACTAATAAAATTTTTTTCATTACAAATATTTGAATATTGTTTTCCTTTCCAAAGTTTCTGTGCCCAAACAATAAACATCCATACTATTTACTGGTGCACAGACAGCATACTCTACAATACAGATAGGATAAATGCATCAGAATTCACATTCATTTCTTCCTTCTTCCTACTAATACTAAGACTTGACAGGCAGGTCGGGTAATTTGTATTCCCATTTAGCTGCCTGTTTTCTCTCCCATGTTTTTCAGTCATGCTCTTGCTAACTTCAAATCATCTTTAATATCCTACCCCTTCCTTCTTGTCTGTGTGGGTTTTTTTTTATGGCCCTGAAAGTAAAACTGTACCAATTTCACCTATTCTCACCAGGCTGAGAATAGCAAAACTACTGTTTTGCTGTATTTGGTTTTCCAGTGATGTAGCTCTAGTACCCAAAGCTTGGTGTGATGTCTACCATTTGCTCAAAAGGCATAGTTGGTACCTAAAACAATCAATATATTAAGTAATAAGAAAAATGAAAACTGCTGCTGGAAAAATCACTTCCTAGATAGCAAGCCTGGGAAGTGACCTCAAAGAGGAGTAGGGTAAACTTGAAGATGCAAATATCCCCAGTTCAAGTGTCATACATTGGTCCTCTTAAGTAGTAGAAAACAGCTATAAAACAACGCATCAAAGAACAGTCATTGAAAACAAAACAATACAGTCAAAGAACAATGCATCAAGTTAGATAGCTACCCAGTAGAAGATGACAAACAACAGTGAGCAGTGCTCAGAGGCTAGCGCAACTTGTTTCAAACATGTCTACAGAGAGCCACTGTTTCACACTGCTGTTGATAGCCTGCTTTTCAAATGGCTGGAGAGAGTATGAGAGTATACAGTTTGAGATCTATTTGAGAGACTCTGTAAGAATGAGTTGGGAAACGGGGGAAAAGGATGCTTAGTCAATTGGTTGGTGCTGCAGACTGTAGAGAACAAGGAGAAACACACCAATGCTTTCTCCACAAGACTTCTCAAGAAATTTGTTTAAAAATACATGTATAAATATGTATTATAAATATACATACATATATGTATGACAAGACATTTGAGTTATTCATTGTATATCATGTTTTATAAGTAACTTATTAATACGGTGTGTGAGATTTGCCTTATAGTCTCAAAAATGTTAAGCTTGATGCAAACATTGGTGTAACTAGTGATTAATGGGGGTGTACAATAGCCCCAGACAGTTTAGTGCTTATCTTAAAACAGTCTGTATCTCCACCAACATAATGTGATGCTCTAGTTACCTGGTGGAAGCCTGCCTTTAACACAGGTGAAGCGTCTTTAGGGAAGTTCAGTTCATGTTTGCATGCTTACTCTAATAGGAATTGCTGCCATCGTTGACCTATTATGTGATGTTGCCACATTGCTATAGGAAAACTGAATAGCTACTGATTCACAGAGGTGATAAACTTCCTCTTGTTTTTCCTCCTTATGTTTGCCACTGTGTCTAACACCTACACAATTTCTCCAAACACTTGAAAGGTTAGTTGGACATCATTTATCCAGAGGCATTGAGGTAGAAATGAGTTCATGATGTAAAATCACCAGCAAGCCATCCTGAAAAGTGTTTTATCATACTAAATAAAGATGAGATTAGAAAAATGTCTAGAGGAATGCCAGTTTGAATAAAAAAATTTTCCAGTAGAAATAGTGGAAATAATAAGAAAGGATGTAATGTTAAAATTTCATAAAGTGGAGTGATGTATCTACAGGTGTTTATCATATTGCTTTGTCTTCCCATCAATATGTTCAAAATATTACACAGTAAAACAAAAAAGTATTCTATACTGTTATAGAGTTAACAGTGCAGCAAATACGATTTATTTAAAGTTTTTGCATTAATAACAAATATAGAGGAAATTGTTTATCAGGCCAAGATTTAAAAAGTGACATTTTTGGAATATTTTCATTGATCTCAATGCATTCATATATATTCATAATGCCATATACAGATGAAATTATTGGAGACACACACACACACACACACACACACACACACACACACACTGCTATGTCATAGAGCCCAGGTTACACGACGTGATTGTGCATTTGATTTGTGCAGGGCATCATCCTTTGAGGTCGTGGGGTGCACATGGACAATGCTGCGAGGCATTATGGTGCGCTCTGGAAGTGAAATAACTTGGATTGAACTCCCAGACAGTCTTCTGCCACTAACTTCGCTGGATGGTATACAGAATTTCAGGCAGGCACATTTATTTGTGCACTGCATGAAACAGAAGATACCTAAGGACAGAGACACAAGGGAGCAGGATTAGTGTACTGTGCAGAGGTGTGGGACCACTTCCTTCCAAATTCTTAGAAGACTCTGACCACTGAGCCTTGTGAATGCTTCTCAGCTCCTGCCTGTCTGTAGTCATCCTGGAGAAGAATGATTTAGTTAGAGGGAGTGGAATTATCCACAGTAACCCGTGGAGGGTTCATTCTGAATGAAGATGTGCTTCAATATGGGTTCTTTGAGGAGGTGCAATTCTTATGAAATTTTAAAGACTACCCAGGAGAAGGGGACCCCTTGTCTTGGTGGGTCCCTCTCATATCAGCTTTGATACTGCCCGTCTTCTAACTGCTTTGACACCACGCTCTTTTCCTTGGCTCCCTGGCCCTCTAACATAATTGAACCTTGTTCTCAGCCACTATCCTTGGTGGTGACCTTCATAGTTTGTCTCTCCCTTAAAGTTGTAAAGTACTAAAAATATTGAAAAGGAGAAGATGAGGAGTGCTCTTAGAGGCAGGGATAGCCTACCATGTCCAATTTCAGCTTTCTGCTTCTAAGAACTGTATTTAGACTGTCCAACTGATTTTTTTTCACCCTTTAGAGCATGGGCTTGGCCTCTTCTCCTTGATTTTCCATTTTCATTATTTCATACTTCACTCTGTATGGATTAACTGATTTCTATCTCTCTTCTAGCGCCCTGGAGATACTCACCACAGGTAAGAAAGAGTGAGATGGCTAAGTAGACAGTGAAAGCGATCCATTTGACCTTGTAAGTAACGAAGTATGTTTGTTGACCTTTATTTAGCTTGTGATGATACACAGTGACTGCATAGAACAAAAGGCAACCTATTGTCCAAAATAAGAAATTTTTTTTCTCAAGAAATTTAAACTCATTAGTCACATCTTCACCCCCATTCACCTCACTTCCCAAACTGTCACTTCCAGGACAGCCATTTCATAGAGTGATCATAAGTTAGTGACAGATCTAACTCAGAAACAATATATACCCTTCAATCAGAGAATTGGAAAGACTAGCAATTTAAGGATTACAGGTAGAACCTATAAGCCCATTGCAACTTCCATCTATACCAGTGGAGCCAGGAAGTTGTTACCTGTGAAGAAACTCAGGAAACCAATTATGAGGTGCACACACTTATTTTGAGAAATCATAGAGGTGAATTGCAGACCTAAGATCAAATTAAGGTAGATGGATATGTTGAGACTCATCCTCATCATGCTACTTATCGTCCCCAGGCTATCTGTTGGGAAATAGAAGCTGTATTGAGAGAATGGCAGGTGTTTCTTCTAGACTCATTTCCACAACTGTCGAGGTCAAACTTTCATGAGGATCTAAAAAAGTCAGAATGAAAAAGAGAGAAAAGGAGTAAAGAATAAAGAGGCAGTGTGCTTGAGATAACTGAGAGACCCAGCAGAAACTTAGTGCTTTTATAAGATCTTTCATATCTCATAGGTTAAGTACCTTATTCCACCCATTCTCTCTTCGGGATGCTAAAATCCATTTGCCTTTTGTCCAGTCATTTTTGTCATACCCCTCATGTCCAGTTGTGCTAGTAACCCTACTGCTACTTACCAGTTTTTATCAAAAGTCCAGTGCTTAAACCAGTGAGATCCTAATATTTTCTCCCAAAATCTAAATGGTGAAATTTTAGTTTTCCTCCACTATGTTATGTTTGCAAATGGATTTACTGTGACCTGAGAAAGTTGCTCCCAGGAATAATGGGTAAGTTGATCAGATGATGAAAGTCAAGGAACCATGAAAATTTCCTCTCCACCCACCACTTTCCATAGTATAGTTCTGACCTTCAGGCCAAAAAGCAGGACAGCAACCCAGCCATGGACTGTGGGTAGTCTTATCCTTTCTTATTTTGGGAATCAGTTCCACCCAGTTTTCCATGATTAATCCTACTACCAACATGACTATGGCCCCAGAGGAGAAGACTATGTTGACACTCTGGATACTTCTGTTTGGGAGATGCATCATTGTGGATAAAAATTTCTATCGGAGATTATCACCAATGTTTCACATCAGTCACAGGAAGAAGGACGAAATCTGAATGTTCACTGACTGCAAAGGTGTTGCCACAGACATCAACAGAGGCGAAAGCTGAAGTAACCTGTAGAGCAGAAAAGATGACTTCCTCCCTTTACCATTCTTATATAAAGGGCAGACTGTTGTCAGAGCAACAAACTACCATGGAATCCTTTGTCTGTTGGTTTGACCCTTGACCTTGGAAGATAAGGCGTTGGAGCAACCAAGCTGTGCAAAGGTTCTTTGAGAGAGCTACATGTTGCAAAGTCTGATATAATAGACTTTAAAGGTGTTTGACAGGTGTAACTAAAGGAGTTCCATATTGCAGTCAGAACTACGTGTGTGGGGGTTAGTTGACACTGAGTGGAGGCTGTGAAGCAGACAATCCCCAGGTCTTTTGGATAAGTGCTCAATTAATTGGCACCACAAAAGGGAATGCCCATTAGAAATTTTGGGTGTGTTGTAGAAACTCAGGTCTTCAATGTGGTTTCTCAAAGAAGCCTATTTAATTAGGCTTCTAGGGAGACTAAAGCTCTGAATCTCAAAAAACGAATGTTCTGGTATACTGGGTCATTTCAGTCCACTATCTTTCATAAGGTGTAAGAATCATTTCTTGTCAGAATTGCCTTTGTAACTTGACAGAGAAAACATTTTGTGGAGTCCTTGAGGAGAAAACTATGGTATGCACTAGGTTTGGATCCAGAGGGATGTTCAAAAACTCCTTAAATGCCTTTTCCTGGGAACCAAGAAAACTGTCTCCAAATACTTTTCCTTCTGTGTTTTTCCCTATTTTTTTCTTTTATTGAAAATATTCTTTTCTCATACACTGTATCCTGATTATAGTTTCCCTGCCTCTTCTCCTCCCAGTTCCTCCCCACCCCTCTCCCCTTAGAATCCACTCCCCTAATGTTTCCATTAGTAAAGAACAAGCAACCAAACCTGGTAAAATATAATAGATGAAGCAAACACTATCATATCAAAGTTAGACATGGCAACATAAAATTCGGCAGCACATAAAGGGGTGCGCACACCTTTCTTGTTTCCCTTTTGTGAGGTGGAACAGGGGTTGATATGTAAAAGCAAAGAAATGTTTTTAAATAAAAAAAAGAAAATAGAATTTTTTCTTACATAATAGGTCCTGATGATGTTTTCCCTTCCCTCTACTCTTTCTAGTTTCTCCTCACATCCCCTCCCACTGGATCTACTCCTTTTCTGTCTTTTATTAGAAAACATACAGGTTTCTAGGGGATAATTAAAAAAGAATAAAATAAAAGCCAACACACTGGGAAAGGACAAAATAAACAAACAGAAAGAAAAGAGGCACAGAAAGGCACAAGGAGCAGATGGAGACATAGAGACACACTTCTTCCCACATTCAGGAATCCCATAAGAACAGTAAACTGGGGCTGGAGAGATGGCTCAGAGGTTAAGAGCACTGACTGCACTGACTGCTCTCCCAAAGGTCCTGAGTTCAATTCCCAGCAACCACATGGTGGCTCACAACCATCTATAATGAGATCTGGCGCCCTCATTACATACATGGAGCCAGAACACTGTATACATAATAAATAAATAAATCTTAAAAAAACAAAAACAAAAAACCAGAGCCGGAGAGGTGGCTCAGAGGTTAAGAGTGCTGCCTGCTTTTCCAGAGGTCCCGGGTTCAATTCCCCATGAGTGCAGACAGGACACTGTCTACCTAATCAATCCATACATCGGAAAAAAAAAA
>CABHPP010123963.1:4916-19718 GCA_902168425.1 Peromyscus attwateri
ACACACACACACACACACACACACACACACACACACACACACACACAAAACACTCAGACACGCAAAATGATATTTTAAAAAAAAAAAAGAAGTAAGGCAACCATTGAGTTTGGTTTTGATTCTCTATATTACTGTACAGTTGAGTGTCCCTAGTCAATAGATCCTGCTGCACACTCTGAAGCTTTGTGAGCCCTGATATGATGCCACAGTGGCAATCCAATACCAAGAAGGTTTCTCCATGTACAAAATTATTAAATATATGTGCATAACATGACTATTATAAGACATACATAAATTTTATGTTATGTATGCTCTGGGTACTATCCTCTAAACATCTCTTTGTGTATATAAATATCCCAAATGTGAAAATATCTGAAATCCAAAATGCTTCTGTCCCCAAGCCTTCCAGATAAGGGAGAGTCCTTCTCTGTCTTATTCTCATTCTCTTTTGTCACTCTGGCAGCCACACAATCTTTCTCAAGCCCTGTAATTGAATATACTTGAAATTCATGCCCACTCTTCTTACCACAGGCTTTTGAGGTCTGTTTTAGGAGTTAACATATATCTTCTAGGAATTTTCTCAAAATAAAACCTAATTTTCTGCAGGTTAGAAATTCTTCCTTGGCGGATGTTTCTATAGCAATACAATTTGGCTGATGTTTTAACACATGGCTCACGGTTTCTTCAGAAATATTTTAACATGGTGATTTTACAGTCTAACCCTGAAAGTGTTGACTGTTGCTTTGAAATCTGGAACTCATTTATTGCTATTATTATTGTTATTATTATTATTATAACAGTGACTTTGTTGTTGAAGCATTCGATTAGTCATGCATATGTGAGATATACCCCTCTCTCTCATTCTTAAGCCCTGGGGAACAGTTGGCTTGGCCTGGCATATGGTGACCACTACATGAGCTTTAATTTCATATAATTTCTAGAATTACACCTTTGTATTATACTCTATTTTGTTGTGGTCATCTTGTTCTTTGAAGATTCAGATTATTCATTCCTTGGATCTCTTTTCCTGGTGTTTTGTGATTTTTATTTTCCTTAGTTTACTTTGAAAGCTTCTTGTCATGTTATTCTTTCTGATTTTCTCTTTATTTTCTTTACAGTTTTCTGTCTCCACCCTCTTTTATTTTTCTTTTTAATTTTATTGTGCTTGTTTCTTCTTATTTTTCTTCTCTCTTGATTTCTGTCATACTTCATTTCCTTCTCTATCAATTTGTCTCTTTTTTAAAAAAGATTTATTTTTATTATTTTTGTGTATACAAGTGCAGTGCCCACAGAATCCAGAAGGGGGCATCAATTCCCATGAGATGCAGTTAATGGTGGTTGTGAGCCGCCCTGTGTTTGATAAGAAATGAACTTGGGTCCTTTGGAAGAGGACTGAGCCATGCATGGCTCTGGAATCTCTCTTCCTTGATTAAAAAAGGAATCTTGATTAGTGAATAAAAATAGATTATTTATTAAGTTTCTGCTTGTAACATTTTTGTTGTGTTTAATCATCTCTACCACAATGTATCCTCAAAAACAGCCTATTTTTAGTCAATTTGCAATACCCTGAGACCAATGTTATACTGGGATCTTCTATTCATCAGCATTTGCTCTATCGGCTTCCTCGAGGTGGGTTCCTATTGTCTGGAGAGGGCAAAGTAATTTGTCAAACTTCGTAGTTTCCATAGCCTTTCATTGTTGTGGTTCCTCTGCTCCTGTGACTGCAGCCAGTTCGTGTTTTAGATGTGGGAATGTGTGCTTTTCTCAGGCAGATGTGCTGTGACCTTTCTCAGAGCTGATGGAGCTGTGTCCGACTCGCATCCATTTCTCTTGCTTCTTTCTTTTCTCTGCTTGACTCTCTGCATGAGTGTAGCAGGAATTACTTTTTTTCTCCCTGTTTACTAAGGCTAAGTTTTTTTTTAAGTTTAATATTTTTCAATATGATAGAAAATATTTAATAAAAATGATGTTTTTGATTAAGAAGTTTACAAAATTAATTAAATATATCATATGATCCCATTTTGTGAAAATAAAATGTACATATGCCCAAATCAGATGCAAAACAATAACAACAATAAGAAAACACCTGAGAAAGAATCATCCTGCCTTTGACAGTGGTTACCAAGGACAGTAGAATTATGGTGCTTATATTTTCTCTCCTGGTTTACTTATAATTTCTTGTTTTTCTAGAAACAGATTGCTTTGGTAATAAGAAAGATTTTTAAAATATAAAATCATTACTGAAAAAAGAAACAGTATTGGTTAAGTTTAAAATAAATTAAAACTATAGATGTTTCAATTCTTGGAACTTAAAATGGTGGTTTCCCTTCTCTACTGCTAACTATAAACGCTAAGAAAAAAAATCTAGAAATCACAAGCAAATGAAATGTGTCTGTGAGGGTACATTCACAAGACTGTACAAATAGGTAACTACTGAGGAAGTCTACTAGACCACCTCTACATGAACAATGGAGAGTGTTTAAGATATTGATCCAACTCGTAAATAGTTTGCTTTAGATACTTCCTTTGATATTACCAAAGAGCTGTTCAGATCACGAATGGAAAAGTCATCCATTCACACCACCAAAGAGGGAATCTTCTTTCACCAACATTGAGAGACCAGGAAGAAAGGCATGGAGGCATAGTAACAAGGTGATGGAGCTCAGATTCCTATGACAGTTCTGTATTCAAGGTCTATACACATCTCTAAGAGACATTTGGGTCCAAAGTTCACTACACATTCACCCTCTTTCAGAAAAACTAACACCACACAATTACGTCTGCTGTAAGTAGAAGACCATCTCTTATTAGGTGTAAGATACAAGTAGGTAAAGTCTAACCAGATGATGATAGATGATACAAATGATTAAAGATAAATAGATGATAGATAGATGGATACTAGAGAGAAATTATTAGACACTTGAATGTATGTATGAATAGTTGGTTAGATAAATAGATAACAGAACAAAAATAAAAGTCAGAAAATAGATTAAATTGACTTGCAAACATAGACAGATACCTAAACAGACAGACAAACAGAGACAGCAATACCATATCCACATGAAAGTTTGAGATGAAACTATGTATTAAGAGTCTTTAGTGACATATTAGGTATTGGCCTTATTTCATTCTTACCATTCTCTCTCTCTCTCTCTCTCTCTCTCTCTCTCTCTCTCTCTCTCTCTGTGTGTGTGTGTGTGTGTGTGTGTGTGTGTTTCAATATTATCTTTCTACTCATAGTTTACCACTTTAATTCTCTTCCTATCTTTCCTGTACTTCTTTTATCTCAGAAATGTTATAAACATTCTTAATCATAAGAAAATGTCCACCTAGAATGTAGTACTGGCACTGACCTGATACATATGCTCTTTGCTGAATGTAACCTGTAATTCCATGCTGCTCACATCTCCCATGAAGTCAGCTACAACAGCCTACAGGTGAGCACTGTCCTTCCAAACCTCCTGGTCAGGCTATAAATGACTGTAACGTGGGTGAACTGTGGGGGAAAAAAAACCCTGGGAAAAATCAGTTCCTCCCTTCAATAATTTGGAATTGGGATATGAAAACTGAATTTGGTCTGTTGATGATTGGATTTTAGAAGCTCCAAAAATATGAGCTTAAGGCATATAAATTTCTAAAACCAAGGACAAGTTGAGTTGTGATAAAAGGAAAGAGACAAAGAGGGGAGAGGGTGGCAGAGGGAAAGGGCAGGAGAGAGAGAGAAATCTTCAAGAGCTCATTTGTATTTTAATGCTTGTGTCTATGAACATGAAAACAATCACTTCAGATTTTTCTTTTTTCCTTTAAACTAGACTCGCTGGACCTGATCCTTGTAAAAAGATGAGCCCATAATTAGATATACACAGTCATTAAAATAATGTAGCTTAGAAACATTTGTGGACAAAGCAGTGATGAAAGCAACAGAAATATTTGAATTAATAAAATTATATCAAAAATTCAAATTAAAGGTTGTAGAATAAAGGAAATAGATTGATTTCACCAATAGCCTACATGAAATAGCTTATTTGTGCAGGTTCATTAGGCCTTGAAGAATTCTCAGTGGAGCATATTATGTAGAATAAAATTAAAATAAAACACTACAATCTCCTACATTTTCAACTCAACTATGAAAATTATAAGGCCTTGCTTCTGTACTAGCTTATACATAAGAAATCTGAATCAGAGCTTGAAGCCACTACAGTTTGGTTAATCCAGACTTGAAGACCTGGAACTAAGATTATTCCTTTTGGTCAACTAGAGACCCTCTCCAGGGCACTGGAATAATTGCCTGTTAGAAGCTACTCTTCAGGGATGGAGAGATGGAGGGTTATTAAAGCAAGAATAGCTTCAAGGAGTGAAATCTGAATAGTTCTACTGTGAGGTAGATTTAAGACAAGATGGGCTTCTAACCTCTAGTTTCTCTCTATATAAAAGAAAAAAATCAGTGCTTTACTGAGGATCAGGCAATGATATCAAATTTCAGCTATGAAATTGGTGAACTTGACCTTGCACTACTTCTTCATCAAGAGTAGCACAATGAGTGTCTCCAGGTGTCAAACTAGAGAACCCAATTGTCTTAGTTAGTGTTTCTATTTCTGTGAAGAGACAACATGACCACAGCAACTCTTATAAAGGAAATTATTTCAAAGATTTAGTCCATTTGTCATCATGGTGGGAAGCACAGCAACATGCAGACACACATGGTGCTAGAGAGCTGGCTAGGGCTTCTACTTCTGGATCCACAGACAGCAAGAAGAGAGAGTGACACTCGGCCTGGCTTGAGCTTCTTTAACTTCAAAGCCCATCCCCAGTGACACACTTCCTCCAACAAGGCCACAATGACTCCACCAAGGCCACGCTTTATAACAGTACCACTCCATATGGGCCTATGGGGACCATTTTCTGTCAAACCAGCACACCAATCAAGTATGCCTGAAGACAAGCCAGGGTTTGTACACCTGAGACCATACCTATGTTCTGTGTTCCCTAGCACTTGACACAGTGCAGAGCAGATGAAGTCCTGAGTGAATGTGTGTTGTTGACATAAGCACAAACTTGTCGAGGACTCCAGTGCCTAAGACCAATGGGAACAGTAAAACTTTCCACAGCTGAGGCTTAGAGAAATGGAAACGCACTTCCCTGATTGGTGTGCAGAAAGTATGACCACAGAGTCCTCCTACCAGATGTTTACAGCCTGAGACTGCTCCTCTGTAGAGACCTCCTATCAAGATGAGATTGTTTATCTGCATAATATAAACCCTCCTCCTTGCTCAGCCGTATAAAATAAATAGCTGAGTTCTTCAACTGCTGGTGGTGTGTCTAAGCCCACCCAGTCAGAACTTTTTTGTACATGTGCTTGTGTGTGTACTTTCTTCATCCCCTCATTGCCCCAGTTAGGGCAATCCCAAAGTCATGCAGGTTACAGCATGATTGTTGAGCCCTTCATCATTTTCCTGGAAACTTTCAACCCTTGTTACCTTTGCCAGGTATGATCTCTCCATCAAGTTAGAAAAGCTAATGTAATACAATACACAATGGAATCATTGTCAACTGACAAAAACTGCCCACAGTAAAGGTTTACAGTCCTATGACATAAATCTACATACCCACTGTCTGCTAGCTACCACAAAGTGGTAAATATATCACCACCAATCACACTGACCATTTATTTGTAAGTAGGTTTGGGCATTTACATGCATGTGGGATGTGCACACATAAAACCTGTTCTTTTTATTAATTAATCAATAAACTAATTGTTCCTGGCCCAATCACAGTGTCCCTCCCTCTCTCCTCCCCTCCCAGACCCTCCCCCTACTTCCCCCATCCATTCCCTCTCCTTTCCTTCAGAAAAGTGCAGGCCCTCCATGTAGATCTGCCAGCCATGACATACCAAGTTTCAGCAAGACTAGGCACCTCCTCTCCTATTAAGGTTAGGGGAGGCAACCCAGAAGGAGGAAAGGGTCCCAAAAGCAGGCAACAGAGTCAGAGACAGCCCCAACTCCCTCTGCCAGAAGTTCCACAAGAGGACCAAGCCACACAACTGCAACACGTGTGCAGAGGTCAGTCCCATCCAAGTTCTCTAGTTGGCAGTTCAGTCTCCATGAGGCCCCATGAGCCCGGGTCAGTTGACTCTGTGTGTTTTCCCATGATATACTTGGCCCCTCTTTCTCCCATGATCCTTCCTTCATCTTTTCCACAGGATTTCCCAAGGTCCACCTAATCTTTGGCTGTGTGTCTCTGAATCTGTTTCTATCAGTTGCTGGGTAAAGCCACTCTGATGACAATTAGGCTAGGCAATGATCTGTAAATATAGCAGATATCACTAAAAATAATTTTATTGACATTTTTCTTTTTTGCCAGTCATGTTTGCTTCTTTCCTAGGTCTCTAGGCTGTTCAGGCTCTGGGTCCTGGTCCTCCAGGCAGTGTCAGGGGTAGCCTGCCTTTTATAGTATGGGTATCAAGCTGGACTTGTCATTGGATGGCCACTCCCATAATTTCTGCACCACCTCTGTCCCAGCATATCTTGTAGACAGGGCAAATTGTAGGTTAGACATTATGTGGCTTGGTTGAGGTCACAATTCCTCCACTGAAAGTCTTGCCTAATTACAGGAGATGACTGGTTCAGGTTCCATATCTCCCATTGCTTGGAGTCTTCACTAGGATCACTGTCATAGATTCCTGGGGGTTTCCATTGCACTGGGTTTCTAACTCATTCCAGACATGCTCCTGATTTCAGTTGCCTTTCCCAGTACTCTCTACCTCTATCCTTCCCTCATCTAATCCCTCATGTTCCCATGCCCACCCCCTCCATCTAGATCTCTCCCTCTGTTAACCTGTGATGTCTATTCTATTTCCCCTTCACAGTGAGATACATTTTTCTTTCCTATAGGAGGAGCACAGCCAGCTAGCCTGAAAAGCACAGCTGCCCTGTTCTGGGCAGTGCACATAAGCATGTGTGCTAGCTACTTCTTGCTGAGCCAACTTGGAGTCTGTGGTGATATTTTATTTGTGGTCTAACAAATAAAACTTATCTGGAGATCAGAAGACAAAGCCAGTCACCAGATTAGACATAGAGGCCAGACAGTGGTGGCACACACCTTTAATCATATCACTTGGGAGGCAGAGATCCATATGGATCTCTGTGAGTTCAAGGTCACATTGAGAACAAAGCCAGACATTGTGGCACACACCTTTAATTTCCAGCACTAGTTAACCATAGAGGTCTGGAGGTCTGTACAGACAGACAGGAAGTGATAGAACTGGGCAGAAAGAGGAAGTGATATAGCTGAGTGGAGAGAGGAAGTAAGATGGCAGGGCACAGAAAGGATACCGGATGAGTATACAGGAAGTAACTCTCTCTTTGGCTGAGGATTTCCTAGTGGTAAGAATGTGGCTGGCTTCTTTCTGCTTCTCTGATCTCTCAGTTTCCACCTCAATATCTGGCTCTGAGTTTTTATTAATAAGACCACTTAGCAATTCATCTTACAGGAGTCTGCCACTGCACTTGATGATTGGTGATGCATGACCATCAGAATGCTGCGGCCAATGAGAAAGAGACAACACAGCTAAGAGAGTCTCTGGCTATCAATGGGAAATCAGGAAGGGGTATATAGATTCACCCCAGATCTGCAATAAATGAATCTGCTGCTTGCTTCTTACCTATCTCCCAATTTCTGTGTCCTTGATGCTGTGCCTTCTCACCCCCTCCTCCAAGGAGTGTCCAGATAGAGTGACTGGCAACATTTCCCACTTGAGCCTTCCTTCTTAGCTTCTTTGAGCCTGTGGATCATAGCATGGTTATCCCTTACTTTACGACTAATATCCACCTGCAAGTACATACCATGTTTGTCTTTATGAGTCTGGTTCACCTCACTCAAGATGATCTTTTCTAGTTCCATCCATTCACTGGCAAATTTCACAATGTCATTATTTTTAACATCTGAGTAATACTCCATTCTGTAAATTTACCACATTTTGTTTATACAGTCTTCTGTTGAGGAACATCTAGGTTGTGTCCAGTTTCTGGCTATTATAACTATAGCCTCTATGAACACAGTTGAGCAAGTGTCCTTGTAGTAGGATGGAGTATCCTTTGGATAAATGCCAGAGTGGTACAGCTTTGTCTTGAGGTAGATTGATTGCCAGTTTTCTGAGGAACTGCCATATTGATTTCCATAGTGGCTATACAAGTTTGCACTACCACCAGCAATGGAGGAGTGGTCCCCTTGCTCCACATCCTCACCAACATGAGCTGTCACTTGTTATTGATCTCAGTCATTCTGAAAGGTGTAAGATGGAATCTCAAAGTAGTTCTGATTTGCATTTTCCTAATAGCTAAGGATTTTGAACATTTCTTTAGGTGTTACTCAGCCATTTGAGATTCCTCTGTTGAGAATTTTCTGTTTAGATTGGTATCCCATTTTTAAATTGTATTACTTGGTTTGTTGATATCTAGTTTCTTAAGTTCTTCATATATTTTAGATATTAGACCTCTATCAGATGTGGTATTGGTAAAAATCTGTTCCCATTCTGTAGGCTGCTACTTTGTCCTATTGATGGTGTCCTTTGTCTTACAGAAGCTTTTCAGTTTCATGAGGTCCTATTTGTTAATTGGTGATCTTAGTGCCTGCATGATTGGTGTTCTATTCAGGAAGTTGTCTTCTATGCCAATGAGTTCAAGGTTTTTTCCCACTTTCTCTTCTATCAAGTTCAGTGTATCTGGTTTTATATTGAGGTCTTTGATCCACTTGGACTTGAGTTTTATATGGGATGATAGATATGGATCTATTTGCATTGTTCTACATGCTGATATCCAGTTAGATGAACACCGCCTGTTGAAGATGCCTTCTTTTTCCATTGTTTATTTCTGGCTTCTTTATAAAAAAGAAAAAGTCAGGTGTCCATAGGTATATGGATTTTCATCTGGGTCTTCAGTTTGGTTCCCTTGATGAACCTGTTTGTTCTTGTGGAAAAACCATGTTGTTTTTATTACTATAGATCTAAAGCACAGCTTGAAGTCAGGGGTGGTGATACCTCCAGAAGTTTTTTTGTTGCTTTTTTTTTTGTACAGGATTGTTTCATCTGTCCCTGGATTTTTTGTTTTTTCATATGAAGTTGAATATTATTCTTTCAATTTCTATTGTGATGGAATTCCAATGGGAATTGCATTGAATCTGTGGATTGCTTTTGGTAAGATTGTCATTTTTACTATGTTAATCCTGCCAGTCTATGAGCATGGAAGATCTTTTTATATTCTGATATATTTTTCAATTTCTTCAAAGACTTGAAGTTTCTGCCACACAGGTCTTCCATTTACTTGGTTAGAGTTACAACAAGGTATTTTATATTATTTGTGGCTATTGTGAAGGGTATTGTTTCCCTAAATACTTTCTCAGCCCATTTGTCATTTGCATATGGGAGGGCTACTAATTTTTTCGTTTATTTTTTATCCAGCCACTTTGCTGAAGGTGTTTATAAGCTGTTGAAGTTCCCTGGTAGAATTCTTGGGGTTGCTCATGTATACTATCTTATCATTTGAAAATAGTGATACATTGACTTTTTCCTTTCAAATTTGATCCCCTTGATCTCCTTTTGTTGTCTTATTGCTCTAGCTACAACTTCAAGTACTATATTGACTAGATATGGAGAGAGTAGACAGCCTTGTCTTGTCCTTGATTTTACTGAAATTGCTTTAAGTTTATCTGTTTAATTTGATGTTGGCTATTGGCTTGCTGTATATTGCCTTTATTATATTTAGGTATTTTCCTTGTACCCCTGATCTCTCCAAGACTTCTTTCATGAAGGGGTGTTGAATTATGTCAAAGGCTTTTTAAGCAAATAATGAGATGACTATGTTTTTGTTCTTTCAATTTGTTTATATGGTGAATTACATTGACATATTTTTGAATGTTGAACCAGCCCTACATCTCTGAGATGAACCGTACTTGATCATGGTCGATGATCTTTTTTATGTGTTCTGGTTTGGAAGTATTTTATTCAGTATTTTTGCATGAATGTTCATGAGGGAAACTGGTCTATAATTCTCTTTCTTTCTTGAGTCTTTGTGGTTGGATATCAGGGTGAGTGTGGCCCAAAAAAGGAATTTGACAATGTCCTTTTATTTCTATTTTGTGTAATAATTTGAAGAGTATTGGTATTAGCTCTTCTATGAAAGTCTGGTAGAATTCTGCACTAAAATCATCTGGGTCTGGGGTTTTATGGTTGGGAGACTTTTAATGACTGTTTCTATTTCTTTAGAGGTCTATTTAAGTTGTTTATCTGATCCTGAGTTAACTTTGGTAAGTGTTATCTATCAAGAAAATTGTCTACTTCCTTTAGATTTTTCAATTTTTTCTTGTACAGGTTTTGAAATATGACCTACTGATTGTTTGGATTTCCTTGGTGTCCTTTGTTATATCCTCTTTTCATTTCTGATTCTGTTACTTTGAATGTTCTCTCTGCCTCTTAGTTTGGCTTAGGGTTTGTCTCTCTTATTGATTTTCTCAAAGAATCAACTCTTTGCTTCATTGATTCTTTGTATTGTTCTTGTTGTTTCTATTTTATTGATGTCAGTCCTGAGTTTATTATTTCTTGCTTTCTACTCCTCTTGCATGTTTTTGATTCTTTTTGTTCTAGAGCTTTCAGGTGTGCTGTAAAGTCACTAGTGCAACATCTCTCCAAATTCTTTATGAAGGCCCTTAGTGCCATGAACTTTCCTCTTAGCACCACTTCATTGTGTCCCATCCATTTGGATATGTTGTGTATTCATTTTCATTGAATTCTAAGAAGTCTTCAATTTCTTTCTCTATTTATTCCTTGATCTAGTGATAATTTAGTAGTGAGTTGCTCTGTTTCTATGAGTTTTTAGGCTTTCTGTTGTTTCTGTCATTGATAAAATCCAGCTTTAATCCATGATGGTCTGATAGGATACAGGGGATTATTTTAACTTTCTTGTATCTGTGGAGACTTGCTTTGCAACCAGGTGAGTGGTCAATTTTAGAGAAGGTTCTGAGAAGATGGTATATTCTTTTGTGTTTGCGTGAGATGTTCTATAGATATCTGTTAGGTCCATTATTTCTTATTTAGTTTTGTCTGAATGACCTGTCCATTGGTGAGAGTGGGATATTGCAGTCTCCCATACTTAATGGGTGAGGTTTGATGTGTAACTTAAACTTTAGTAATGTCTCCTTTACAAATGTGGGTGCCATTGTATTTGGAGCATAGATGTTAAGAATTGCAATGTCCTCTTGGATTTTTCCTTTGATGAGTATGGAATGTCCTTCTCCATCTCTTTTGATTAATTTTGGTTGGGAGTCTATTTTGTTAGATATTAGAATGGCTACACCATCTTGCTTCGTTTACCCATTTACTTAGAAAATCTTTCTTCACCCCTTTACTCTGAGGTAATGTCTATGTTTGGTGTTGAGATGTGTTTCTTGTATGCAGCAGAAGGATGGATCATGTTTTTTGTGTCCATTCTGTTAGCCTGTGTCTTTTTATTGGGGAGCTGAATCCATTAATACTGAGAGATATTAATGAGCAATGATTGTTAATTCTGTTAATATGTTATTTGTGGTGGTAGTAGTGGGTATGTGTGTTTGTGTGTGTGTGTGTGTGTGTGTGTGTGTGTGCACATGTGTGTGTGTGCATGCCTGAGTGTGTGTGTGCATTTCCCTTCATTGCTGGTGTAAGGTTATTTATTGCCTGTGTTTTCAGGGGTATATTTAACCTCCTTAGATTGAAGTTTTCTTTCTGGTAACTTCTGTAAGACTGGGTTTGTGGATAGATATTGTTTAAATTTGACTTTGTAATGAAATATCTTCTATTCTCCATTTATGGTATGGGTATAGTAGTCTGGGCTAACATCATGGTCTCTTAGAGTCTACAAGAAGACATCTTTTCAGACCCTTCTGGCTTTTAGAGTCTCTGTTGAGAAGTCAGGTGTAATTCTTTTTTTTTTTTCTTTCTTTTTTTTTTTTTTTTTTTTGGTTTTTTGAGACAGGGTTTCTCTGTGTAGCTTTGCGCCTTTCCTGGAGCTCACTTGGTAGCCCAGGCTGGCCTCGAACTCACAGAGATCCGCCTGCCTCTGCCTCCCGAGTGCTGGGATTAAAGGCGTGCGCCACCAACGCCCGGCCAGGTGTAATTCTAATAGGCCTGCCTTTATATGTTAGTTGGCCCTTTTCCTTTGTAGTTTTTAATATTCTTTCTTTGTTCTATATATTTAATATTTTGATTATTATGTGGCACAGGGACTTTTTTTTTTGGTCCATTCTATTTGATGTTCTGTACCTTAATAGGAATGTCCTTCTTTAAGTTAGGAAATTTTTCCTCTATGATTTTGTTGAGTATATTTTCTGGATTTTTTGAGCTGTGATTCTTCTCATTCTACTATTCCTATTATTCTTACATTTGGTCTTTTCATAGTGTTCTAGATTTCCTGGATGTTTGTGTTAGGGATTTTTAGATTTAACATTTTCTTTGATGATTCTATTTCTTCTATTGTATCTTCAATAGATTCTCTGTTTCATTTCTTGTATTCATTGGTGATCTTGAGTCTGTAGTTCCTGTTCCCTTACCCAGATTTTTCATTTCCAGAATTCCCTCCATTTGTGTGTTTTGTTGTTTTTTTTAATTGCTTCTATTTACATTTTAAGGTCTTGAATAGTTTTCTTTTCCTGTTTGGTTTTTCTTGGCTTTCTTGGCATTCTTTATGGGATTCATTGATTTCCTCCAATTTTTTGTTCATCTTGTCCTCAATTTCTTTAAGGAATTTTTTTTCATTTCCTCTTTAAGGACCACTATCATCTTCATAAAGTTGGTTTTAAGGTCATTTTCTTGTGCTTCATCTGTACTGGATTGTTCAAGTCTTGTTGCAGTAGGATAGCTGGACTCTGGTGGTACCATATTGCATGTTCTATTGTTCCTTGTCTTCTTACACTGACATTTAAGCATCTGGGTTTGGGATGATTATAAGTCTAGATGTTGGTTCCCTGAGTTTGTCTTTGTTGGATGTATGTTTTGTTCCTTCGTTTTTGTTTCCTCTCTGGTCTTCTGGCCTAAGTAAGGGATCATGTGTTCTGGTGATTAGTGAGTCTTCAGGCCCAGGAGGATGTCTCCAGTGGGGTTTTTGTGGCCTGCAAGATCTCTGGGGCTTTAGGTAGCAACATTGCCTTGGCTGTTCCAAGGACATTTGCAGCCTCTGGGGTTCTGGGTTCTGGTGCCTTCTTGGTCTCTGGGATTCCTAGTATGGTGTGGCTTCCAGCATAGCAGATATTTTCTACCAAGGTTATGAGATAGGATGTGGAGGTCAATGGAGGTGTGCATTTGGAGGGCTTTTGGGCGAGCTTTAGGAAGTGTTAGCTGGCTGTGGGCAGTGTTTTACCTTGGGTCCCCAATATAAGCCTGGCTTCAGGTAAAGCAGAAATCTGTCTTATGCTGATGTTGTGGACTGGAATAAGAGCCCAGGGGAGAGACACAGTCTGGCTCTGTTGGGCGAATTTTAAGAAGTATTAGCAGGTGATAGGCTATGTCTTACCTGGAATTCCTAGCATCAACCTTGCCTCCAGTAAAGCTGTCAAAGTTGTGAGATTGAATATAGGGCCCAGGGGAGGGTGTACAGTTGGGTTGTTGAACAGGCTTTAAGGAGTGTTTGCAGGTAGTGGGTGGTATCTTGCCCTGGGTCTCTAGGTCTGGCCTGGCCTCCAGGATATCAGAAGTCTTCTGCTGAATGTGTTTGCTGGAATATGGAGCCCAGGGGAGGGGGTATAGTCTGGGGTTGTTGGGCGTGCTTTAAGGGGTTTTAGCAGGCAATGGGCAATGTCTTACCTGGGGTCCCTAGGTATGGTGATATTTTCTTTGTACCAAAATGTTATTTGTATGTTAATAAATAAAGTTGCCTGGGGGTCAGAGCTATTAGCAAGCCATAAGAAAGCAGGGCAGTGGTGGTGTACGTTTGTGATCACAGCACTTGGTAGACAGAGCTAGGTAAGTTTCTGTGTGTTCAGAGATACAGCCAGCATTGGATACACATGCCTTTAATCTCATTACCAACCATAGAACACCTGGAGGTCTATACAGACAGGCCGTAATGAGGCAGTCCTGTGGTTGGGTTTACAACCAATGAGAAGGCAGAACAGAGACTATATAGACTTTAACACAGGAAGTACCGGTTCCTTCGGAGAGGTAGGACCACTGCAGGAGGAAGGGTAAGGTTTTGGCTCTTAGCTCTGACCTCTTGGCTTTCTTCTTTGCATTGGTTCTGTGTTTCTTATTTATAAGACGGTTGGTTACATCTACACCTAGGACCAGACTGGCATTCAGTAAAGCAACAAAATATGGAGCCTAAAACCTTTTCTTTTATCAGAACAATATTATTAACTGTTGTGACTATGTTATATGTTAGATCCCCATGTTCAAATATCAATTTATGAAATCTACCTAAGTGATGTCCATCAACAAATAGATAAAGAAAATATGGTGTTTATACCTATAGGCATGTAAAAGAAGACAAATACTATTTGGCCTTAAAAGGGGAAATGGGGAATGATACTTGTGACAACACAGATAAATGTGAAGAGTATTGGGTCCAATGAAATAAGCAACATACAACCCCCAACACAAAAAAATATTACATGGTGTCAAATATCCATGGAATTTAACCAACTGAACACATAGAAGCTGAAAGTCCCCTCTAGCATAAGTGGAACCTAGTAATCAGACACTAGAGTTTATGCAGTGTGAAGAATGCAAAGACTTTAGCCAAAGGATATGAAGACTCAGTTATACTAAGGGACTAAATGATA
>CABHPP010123964.1:0-18375 GCA_902168425.1 Peromyscus attwateri
AGTTGTCTGTCACCTTGACACAGGCTAGAGCCATCTGAGAAGGAACCTCAAGTGATAAAATGCCCCCATCAGATGGGCCTGTATGCAAGCCTGTGGGGCATTTTTAGATTAATGATCCATGTGACAGGGTCTAGCCAGCTGCTAACTAATTAAGACTGGTAAAAAAGTGACTGACGGCAGCTTAGCCTTTAAACTATGTTCATCAGGCTGGAGATATTCCACCAGACTCCCCAGTGGGAAAGGGAACATTGTATCCATCGGCTCTCCAGACCCTCACTTCATATATACATTGCTTCTGATTGCATCCTCACCATGTCCCTTGGGTAAGGAAGTGGGTGGGATACTCAGCATGTCGCTTGTGCTTCCTTAGACAGTGATGAATACAAGTTTTTACTGACAAATTCCACAGCTCTCTGCCTGTAAACTAGTTTTTAATTTGACTTTTACTAATTAAGTTCAGTAAATCCCCACAGCCCATTATTGCCTTGGAATTTTGATATTTTAAAACATCAACTCACCTGGGCATTTTTTTTTTTCAGTTCCTCTTCACTGAATGTATTTATTTTTGCTCCGAAATGACTAATTACTGTCATCCCTCTGCTGGAGAGACACCACCACTTCAACTTTGTCATTTTGAGGGTCCTTGTACCTTACCTGGCCTCTCTGATAGCATTCTTTCCAAACACAAAACCTGGGGGATGTGGTGGTGTTCGCTTTTAATCCCAGCATTTGGGAGGCAGAGGCAGGTAGATATTTGTGAGTTTGAGGCCAGCCTGGCTTATACAGCAAGTTCCAGGCCAGCTAACGCTACATAGTGAGCCCTGTCAGAAAGACAAAAAGATAGCAAAAAAGGACCACCTGCCCAAACATAATACCTCGGTTTCCATGCTGTTCCTGGGGAGAACCCTGAAGTTGCTTCAGCTCTGGGCTGGGTGCTGCTCGTCATGTTCTTGTTCTCGTCTCACGGTGCTGTGGGCAGGGACTGTCTTTATCCCATTTTGCAAGTGATGGAATGGAGGCTGTTGAGTCTTACTCTGTACACATGGTGGACAGTGGGAAAACCTGTAGTCCAAGCCAGCGTGGCTCTCTAGTCTCCTTCCTTTCAGCTGTGACGTCAAACCCATCCTTCACCCTCTTTTTAACCTGTGAGGTCTGTCTGCCTCCACGTTTGCTCTGCTTTCTGTATGAGGACCCAGCAAACCAAAGAGAGAAGGTAGTGACATTGGTCCTGAGTTTGCTGAAAGTACATTGGAGTAGCATGGGGATGGAAGACAGCAAACAGACCACACCTTTCTGTGTGGTGATATATTGTGTACCCTAATAAACTTGCCTGAGGATCAGAGGACAGAGCCAGCCACTAGGTTAGACATAGAGGTCAGGCAGTGGTGGCACACACCTTTGATTCCAGCACTTGACATCTCATGCCTTTGCTTGGGAAGCACACACACCTTTAACCCCAGGAAGTAAGATGGCAGGGCAGAGAAAGGGATATAAGGCGTGAGAGAACAGGAACTCACTCTCTTTAGGCTGAGGATTTCGTAGAGGTAAGAACTAGTGGCTGCTGCTCTGCCTCTCTGATCTTTCAGCTTTCACCCCAATATCTGGCTCTGGGTTTTTTATAAGACCATCTAAGATTCGAACAACATGTCTGCTTTGGTCTCTCTTGTTGGTTAAGATCATGGAGGCCAGTCCCCTGCTTGTGGGGTGTTTGGGGGAGAACTGGATGCTTTCTGGCTGGTATTTGGCTGAAGGCATCTTTCAGGGTAAGTGGGCTTCCATTTGGGCACCAACACCTCAAAGACAAAGTCCTGTTAGGCAAGGATCTTGCTGTGTTTGCCTCAGCATCTAGAATGAAAGAGAAGATGGTTCTGGAAAGCGGTGCTGGTAGGAAGAGTGTCTGACAGCAGGTGACTGTTACAGATGTACTCACAGGTGTTCCGTGTTGGCCATACCAGGAGAGTCTGCCTAGGCTCCAGTTCAGTACTGAGATTCTAACTTGTTAGTCGACTTTTTACGCTGTTTTTCTGGGCATAGGTTAGAAAGAATTGAACCCTTCACTTGGGCCAGGTCCCTGAAAAGGCGTAGCTTGGCTGGCTACCTAGGCCACCAAAGGCTACCTTCAAGACTTGCCATTTGTAGAAGAGCTGATAGAGAGCTAGGGATACAGCTTATTTTGTGGAGAGCTTATTGGCATGGAAACCCCGGGTTTGTCCCCAGCATTACACAAGCTAGGTATGGTGCGTTATTCTTGCAATCCCAGACTCAGGTGGAGGCACGAGAATTAAATGTTCAAGGTCACCCTTAGCTGTATGGTGAATTTGAGGCCAGCCTGGGCTCCATGAGACCTTATAGGAAAAGGGGAAAGCTGATGGAACATCTAGTCAGCTGACTGCACTTTGCTGTCACTGCTAAGGTTAGCCAGGTGCTGTGTCCTTACACTTTTGCTGGCTCTTAGGACCTATTTGGAAACCCACCCACCCTGCCCCATTTCTTAAGCATCCGGGTCAGCCCAGCGCCCTCCTGTGGCAGGTTCATATACTACCGTGACTGTTGTACCCCTCTTCATGGTGTCCTTTGAAGACCAAGCATACCGTCTAACATCAGTGTTAAGCTGCCACCCAGTAATGACCCTCAAACGGGCCTTTCGTTCTCTCCTCCACCTGCCTCCAAAAGCTGTTTCCTATGATCTTTTCAAAATAGAAGCTCCATCGTGTCCCTTCTTGGCTGAAAATCCTTCAGTGATTTCTCAAGGGTGTTGAATAACTCCTCACCCCAACTTGCTTAGCCTCTGTCCTGGATATCACCTTATACCAGCCTTGCCCTTTTGATTAAGCACACCCACCTTCTTCTTCCTCTAGCGCTTCATGCTCCCACACTGGCACCTGTGTGAAGGCTCTCTCTATGCCCTGGAGTGTCTGTCTGCTGGTCTTCCTTTCACATGACCGGCTTCCCCAAACCTTCAGATCTCAGCTAACATCATCTTACAAGGCACATTAGTACTCCCACCCAGTCACTCCTGAAAATATTCTATTGTCCATTTCCTTCCATTAAAAATCCACTTCGTGGCCTCTCATGGATACTCTCTGTTGTATCTGCCATGATAAGAATAAGGCCTGAAAAGCCCAGGGTTCAGTTGATATACATTGAATGACTGTCATGGGGCATGTTAGCTGTTATTAATTATAATAGATAAAAACAAAGGTGTGAGCCAGGCAGTGGTGGTGCACGCCTTTAATCCCAGCACTCAGGAGGCAGAAGCAGGTGGATCTCTGTGAGTTCCAGGCCAGCCTGGTCTGCAGAGTGAGATCCAGGACAGGCACCAAAACTACACAGAGAAACCCTGTCTTGAGGAAAAAAAAAAAGGTGTGAAGTTTCAGTACAACTGGGGTTCCATTTGTATGTGATTCTTTGCAGTGATGTGCTCATGGAAGACTGGAGGCACAAATCTTTCTTTTTTTTTTTTCTTTCAAGAAAATACCCAAAATGTAAAGGTGCATTTTCCACCTATAACAGAACATTGAAATCCAGTCTAGCTATCTCTGACACAGTGTATCTACCAATACCTTTCTCCCTTCCCACCACCTACCCAAAGAACTCTCCTCTGTGGTCAGGACAGCACACTTGGAACCTGTGTGAAGTTGGGGGCCGGGGGAGGTTGTAGAAGAGGCTGGGAATCCTTAGAGTAACCACTTGATTATTTGCATGTCTACTATTCATATGCAGCTGAAGAGGGGAGGGTGAAAAGTTTCTAGTGAATTCTAATCAGAGTGGTATTTAAGGAATGCTACAGTAACTAAGCTGAACTGGCGGAGTTCTGAATACTAGGTACCTTTGTTCAATACATGAAGGGCAGATCTCCTTTGTGGGTGTCCTGTGACAGGCATTAAGCTCAGGATTGGAGAAAGTCTCTACTGTCACAGGTGTATACACTAAAACCACATATCTACTCAGTAGCCACCTAATTGATGCTATGAGATGTAGTTACTAACTTGCTTAATAATTCATTTTTAATTACTGCTAATTAGAAACAACCTGAGAGAGAAGGGAACTGTCAGACTTAAAGAACATGATACCAGTTGTTCTGTCGTGAGCAGACCAAGGATGGCAAACAATCCCTAAAATGGAGTGTCAGGTCCTGTTTCACCCTGAATCATTTCTTCAGAAGGGTGTCCTGTCTCCCACCAGCCATCAGTGCTCTTTGTTCAACTCCCTTATGTCCAACACCCATTTGCAGGACAGATGCTTAAGATTACAGGATATCATCTTGTGGAAGTCAGGGCTACCCCAGCAGCATCTCCAGGTCAGGCAGAACATCTTTTCTGATCCCTTGGCTTCATTAGCACACTGCTGGGTGCTGACCTCAACTGACTCATCGGGTTATGAGCACAGTTGGGAATGGGAATTATTTCCCTGGGGGATCCCGGCTGAATAATAGCTATCATTTGTATGCAGTTAAATGATTTGCAGAGTGGCGCGGCTCAGAGCTCCCAGCTGCATTCTATTTCTGGAAGCCTGTGAAGCAGTTTGTTGAGCATGTGCTTTCTAGAAGGTAAGGTGGACGTGATGGCCACATCTGGAGTCGGGGCTCGCTCCTATCGCGTACAGATTTTGTTTGAGGTCTGCAGCTAAAGAATGGGGGTTTAATGTCTATCTCCTGCTTTCCAGACCCTTGCCTGTCAGTTCTTTTTTTGCTACCTGCCACTGTCTTGAGCCTCCAGATCCTGCCAAAGGAAAAGAGCTGGACATGAATATTCATAAGGGACTGAACTTCAGAAAGCCAAGGTCAGGAAACCCTCTTTCTCAGATGGGCTTTTGGCATGTTGCCTGGCTTTCCTCATCTTTTAGTCCACTCCCTTTGAGGAAGTTAACAGATACAGTAGCCTCATGTCAAGATAATGTGGAAGGCAACAGTGGGTTCCCCCAAGATGGTACAGGGGTTCCCAGCCCAACATGTATCATTCATAGCTTTAGTGTCCACATATGCCTCACCAGATGTCCTAGCCAGGCCACTGATGACTGTCCTAGACTTAATCAAGGGCTCCAAGTGCCTCCTCTCAACCCCTCCACCTTCCTGCACTAGCAGACCAGATTTACACAAAATGCAGCTGCAGCCTTGAAGGCTGCAGGGGGGGTGGGGAACTATTTTATCCCTTGCCTTACTGAGGGTAGAGGGGTTGGCAGGCTTCTTCCCTGGGATGTGGGGACTTCAAACTTTGAAAGATGGACTCCCCCCTCTACTCTCATTATTCTCTTTCAGGCTAGTCCCAAATAAGGTAGACAGTTCCTGAGGAATGACTCCTGAAGTTGTACTCTGGCCTCCACAGTCAGACACACACACACACACACACACACACACACACACACACACACACACTCTCTCTCTCACACACACACACACACACACTCTCTCTCTCTCTCTCTCTCACAGAGCCACAGGGAGATTTGGAAATAATAATCAAAAAGGCAATGTCCCACTCTTATCTCCTCTGTGGACTCTTCTATGTGGCTCACTTTCAGGAAGAAGCGTCCATGAGTTTACCCCAGTTCCAGCCATGTTATAATTGGATAATTATATTCTGTGTTTAACTGTGTTTTCCAAGCTTTCTACAATAAGCATGTATTTCCTTTGTACTCAGAAAAGCAGTTATTATAAACAAAACCCTGACATAAATGAAGCCCTGAAATATTCTCTCTGTAGGAAAGGGACTTGTGTTGTTCATTATTTCGTCCCAGTTTCTCTGCACCTGAGGCGGCATCTCAGGGCTGTGAATGGTCGCAGTTTCCAAGCCTGGCTCCTGGAGATGCTAATTCGGTTGCTCGGGGAGGAGATGAAGCTACCAAGGAAGGTGGACACTGGTCCCAGAGTAAGCTATGCTGGAGAGCATTGTGAGAACCACCGTCTCCACTGTGGCTTCTCACAAGGGACAGAGTCTGTGTTGCAGTTGAAATCCCCCCTCCTCGCCCCCTCCACGCGGGCTCCAGTTGTTTCTACCTGGGAAGAACATGTCTGGTTCAGTTTCCTGACATGTCATTTAAGCTCCTGGGACTTGGAAAAGGCAATTATCTATCAAATACCAGATGGCTATGTAGATTAGCCCCAATGAGCAAAAACGTAGAGATGTGAACAAAAGCTGGTGATTAGCTGGTTGAGCAGCAACAGGCCCTCTCTGTGCAGATGCACTGGAAACAAGGGCAGAGGCAGACCTTAATGTCTTTATTTTCTTGGGTTCATTAACAATGCATTCATTATTTTAGTACTGCTCTGATGTAAATAGTGGAGAGATAAGGAGAAGGTGCTGCATCCTAGACCACAACATTCTTGCTTTTATGTGTTTTCTTTATATCTTTATGGTAGGAGAGGACAGTATTACGTTCCATCCGGTTGTAAAGAATAGTAATGTGTGCTTCCTGGGAGGGTTTTATTTTACCCCAAATTAAGCATTTAAAAGCTCACTTTATGTGACTATGAAAGCACGGATGTCTGCCCTGTGTGGTGCATACACAGGACTATGCCACATGAAAAAGGAAAAATGGCCAAAGCCACTCAAAATTTTTGAGGCTGCCATTCCAGTTGTGCTTGGTTTTAAAAAAGGAGGGGCTGCAGTTTTCTAAGATGCTCCCTGTTGAGCCCTGCTACAGACCTAGGGTTTGCCATCTGTCAGTTAACTGTCCCTGAGTACAGAGAAGAAAGACTACAGATAATTTAAAAACAGTTAAACCAAACCTAGCAAACTGCATTGTCAAAATTTTAAAGCATCAATATATTAAGTTTAAAGTGTACCCAATATTTAGAAATATTAGAATTTAAAAGCATCACCCCCAAGCATTTAACTGTTGGTATCATGTAAACTGTAATCATCATTTGACTTCTTCAATGCAGAGATCTTTTGAAAAGGTCAAATTCTGCTCCACTACACTAATTTTTTTTAAATGGAAGAAGAGCAGTCGTTTCAAGGTATGGTAAGAGATCATATCTGTTTGCATACATTCCTATGACCGTCAAAGATGTCAGTATCGTTTCTGCGTTGTGGGATTATTTTTGACAAATTCATTATACATATTTTGGGGGACATGATTAACCTGGCTCCTTCACAATCAAGCATTGAACCCCATATTGCCCCTCACCCCTGTTTGTAATGTTCAAGTGGTAAAGATTAGGCCGAGAAAGGCAATAACTGTGATTGACAAGGTGCAGCAACTTGTTCATAACTTGATTTTTAAAAATCATTAGCTTCTTTATGAGTCTGAGTCATTGGTTCTGGTGATGCCTCTCTGGCATTGGATGACTCACCTCTGGGTAGGTGGTAATTGTGGTAACTGACCTGCCATTGATTGGTGTCTCCATGTCAGTTTACCCACACAAAGTAGGTAGAGGGAGCAGTGGGCCAAGCTGTAGGGCAGGGGTGGTAAGGTTTCAGGGGGGCTGTGTCAGTTTTCCTTGAGGCAAAAATAATGAAGGCAACCTCCCCACAGCATTTCTTTGGTTCTTCTGTGTCTTTTGTGATTCCACAAGTTTTATGGTAGTTTTTTCTATTTCTGTGAAAACAGTCACTGGTATCCTAGTCTGATGGAGGTTGCCTTGAGTTTACAGCTCACTTTGTGTGGCATAGTCATTTTAACACTATTAATTTTTTCAGTCCCTGATTATGGGCTACTAGTTTTATGCGTGTGCATGTGTATGTATGTGTTTGTGTTTATGTGTGTTTATATTGTGTTTGTGTGTTTTTGGATGTATGTATATGTGTCTGTGTTTGTGTGTGTGTTTGTGTATGTGTGCATGTGTCTCTGTTGTATGGTTTTTTTATCAGTGTTTTATCATTTTCATAATAAAGATCTTTCATTCCTTAGTTAAATTCATTCTTAAATACCTTATTTTGGCAGCTATTATGACTCGTATTGCTTTCCTGATTTTCTATTCATCATGTCTATTGTTAGTAAATAAAAATGCTGCCTTTTTTAACACTAATTTTCTATCCTTCAATCTTATTGAATTTTGTTGGTCCTAACAGCTTTTTAATGAAATATTTAAGTGTCACTATTTAAATCATGTCTTTATAAACATGAATAATTTTGCATCCTTCTTTCCAATCTGAGCACCTTTTATTTCTTTGCTAATTGCTGGAGCTAAGACTTCCAACACAGACTGTAGAGAATGGAGAGTACCTTCCTTGTCTCATTCCAGATCTTGGAGGAAATGCCTTTTTCCTTCAGGAGGATATTGCCTGTGGGTTTTTATTATGTAGCTTTATTATTATGAGGTGTGTTCCTTCAATACTTAATTTGTTAGAGGTTTTATCACAAAGGTGTGTTGAATCTCAACAAATACTCTGTCTGTGTCTGTTGTGATCATGTTTTGTTCTGCAGTCTCTTGGTGAGATGTAGTATGCTTATGATTTGCATGTGTGAGACCGTCTCTCCAGAACTCCAGTTTGACCATGATGTATAACCTTTTCCCATGTGTTGTTGGCTTGGCTTTGTTGTTTTATTGAGAATGTTTGCATGCACATTCATCAGGGGGGATGGTCTATATTTTTTTGTTACAACCTAGACTGGTTTTAGTATCAGGGTAGCATCGGCCTTGCAAAGACAGTTTGGCAAAGTTCTTTCATTTTTGTTTGAAATATACGATGGGTTGAATGAGAAATGTCCCCCAAAAGCTCCCACATTTGAGCCCTTGGCCCCCAGTTGGTGGCACTGTCCAGGAAGGTTTAGGTGGTGAAGCTGTGCCGGAGGAAGTACACGAGGGGTGGACTTTGAGAGCGTAGAGCCCCATCCAACTTCCAGCTTGCTCATTCCCTCTCCTCTTTCCTCCCCTCTCCCCTCCCCTCTCCCTTCTCCCCTACCTCCCCTCCCCTCCTTCTCCTCCCCTCCCCTCCCCTCCCTTCCTTTTCCTCCCCTCCCCTCTGTTTTATGTTGATGGTTGGAAAATGTGATCTCTCAGTTTCCTGCTCTGACTGCCCACTGCCCCCGTCTCCCTGCCATTGTGGAACTATAAGCCAAAACAAACTGCTTCTTTGGTCGTGGTGTTTTATCACAACAACAGAATAGTAGCCTGTGAAGAATGTTTTCTTTTTAAAATTGAGGGAAAAAAAACTCTTTTTTAAAATGTTTCCTAGAATTTAGTTTTGCATCTCTCAGATCTTGTACTCCATTTTGATGGAAGACTTTTTAATTATTGCCTCAATCTCACTACTCACTGTTGGTCTGTTTAGATTCTCTGTTCCTTCTTTTCAGTCTTGGTAGGTTGTAGGTGTGCAGGAATTGATGCGTTTCTTCTGGGTTTTCCGATTTGTTAATTATTCATTGCAAAAAGCTTTGAGAAACTCTGCATAGGGGCTTGAGAGAAATCGCCTAAAAATTCAACAGACATCTGTTTAGTTACAGCCATGGAGTGACTCCATTTGTTACAAATTCTGAAGTGACTCTTGAATGAGCCACACATAACTAATCATCTCATTTGTGGCAATTCCACACTTAGGATTAAACAGATACAAAAGGCCGTAGTCTCATAATTTTCTACTTGAGAACTTGAGTTTCCTCATTCTCTGATTTGTGAGTCTCATTTACTGCCTTTGGTGTGCAAAGTTCTCATGATGTATATTGATACAGGCTTTGATGGAAGTGGTGGTGCTGATGATAGTTAACACCTTTTCAGCATTTTCCAGATGCCGACACTGTAAACAGACATTTCTCGTACTGACCACCTAGTCCCAAATAACCACTCTGAGGCTTATATTAATTGTAAATGCTCAGCCAATAGCTCAGGCTTATTACTAACTAGCTCTTAAATTTTAAATTAACCCATATTCCTTATGTACGCTCTGCCACATGGTGGTACCTTTATTAGCATGGCACGTTCGTCTCCAGCTCCCTCTGTGTCTGCTGGTGACTCCTCACTCCATCCTTCTCCTTCCCAGCATCCTTACTTTGATTACCCTGACTATACTTCCTGCCTAGCTACTGGCCAATCAGCATTTTATTAAACCAATTTGAGTGACAAATCTTTACAGTGTACAAGAGGATTATTCTACAGCATGACACTGCTCTGAGTTCTCTCAAATCACCCTTACAATGATTCTATTAGAAAAATTCACCATCAGCATCAGCCCCTTTTACAGCATTAGTTTCCCAGGGGCATGTAGCTTACAATTGGCAGGACCAAGAATGGACCCTGGACAGTCTTCCTCCAGAGTCCTGATCTTTAAGCAACACCCCTGGGCCTGCTTCTCCTTAGAGAAATTATTGGACATTGATGTTTTAAAGCTAGTATTCAGATAGCCACTACAAGTGCTGTTGGAGAAATACTGGACTCATACAAGTGGCTGTCCACAAAATGTCTGGTAGAATTAGACAACAATGCCATGAAAAGGGCCACCTGGCTTACGAAGATGAGTCCTGAAATGAAATTTCTGAAGCGATTTCATTGCAATGATGTTATGAACATCTTATGAGGGATTCAGGATAGTGTGTGGCGGTTTGATTCAAAAATTACACATCCAAAAGCACTTGATTTCTTTTTTATTTGGGGAGTAAGTGTCATTTTTCAGTAGTCTCCAGATAAAGAAAACCCACATTAGATAAGTGGTGTACTGGATAGTTATCACCAGTCTCCCTGGCACAGTAAGCCAGGTAACAGTAGGAACTTGGTGCTGCCAAGTGTTGGGGAAGTTGTAAGAAAGCCCAGCCAGAATCCAGCATCTCTCTGTGCCCATCACCCCAGGCTTCTTTATCCCCCCACCCCAATTATAGGGAAAGAAAGAACCTGTCCCAGCAGTCGTGCGGCGGGGGGGGGGGGGGTGTCACTCCTGCACCTGCTCTGCACTTCTTTTTATAGCAGGAAGTATGCACTGACTTTCTCTCCAGTTGACAGCTTCCTTCCTCAGTTTATGCCTCATGGTGGCAAAACCCATGTGGCTTCTGAAGTCACGCCAAGCTAACGGTCACTTCTTCATCTCTGACATTGGCTTTTCTGTATTCTGGACCCAGGGGTTGCCCTGTATCATTACAAAGAAAGATATCACAAGTCTCTTTTTTCTTTGTTTTGCTTTTCCTTTTTTTTTAATTAAGGGTTTTTCTATTCATTTTACATACCAACCAACTTTTTTTGAGAATTTTATTCACAGGTACAATATTTACATTATTTCCATCCCTTCGTCTTCCCCATCCACTCTTCTGTGGTGATATATTGTGTCCCCCAATATATTGTGCATCCTAATAAACTTATCAGGGGTCAGAGGACAGAACATCCATTAGATAGACATAGAGGCCAGAAAATGGTGGCACATACGCCTTTAATCCTGTCACTTGGGAGGCAGAGATCCATTGGGATCTCTGTGAGTTCAAAGCCACACTGGAAACAGCCAGGCATGGTAACTCACGCCTTTAATCCCAGGAAGTGATAGCAGAAAGCAGAAAAGTATATAAGGAGTGAAAAATCAGGAACTAGAGTGGTTAAGCTTTCAGGCTTTTGAGCAGCACAGTTCAGCTGAGAGGCATCCAGTCTGAGGAAACAGAATCAGCTGAGGAATTGGCAAGGTGAGGTGGCTGTGGCTTGTTCTGCTTCTCTGATCTTTCAGAATTTACCCCAACCCCCGGGTTTGTTTTTATTAATAAGATCTTCTAAAGATTTGTGTTACACTCTTCTCCTGTCTGCCCTCAAATTCATTACTTCCTACTTCTTAAGTTATTGTTGTTATAGGTATATGCATATATATACATATACACATACATACGTATATACACACCCTCCTGAGTCCATTTATTATTGTTTGTATGTACACGTGTTTAGGGCTGACCACTTGGGGTCATCAGGGAGCTTGTCCTTGGAGAAAACTGATTAACCCTTTGTTGGTGGCCATTTACCGCCTGCAGGTGTTCATCCGGGGTGGGGCCTTATGAAATTCCCCTTATCCATGTTGACATGTCCAGTTTTGTTTAGCCAATCATATTGTTAAGATCTCATGAGTGCAGCATCCCTGTTGTGTCTAGAAGACTCTAGCAGCAGGCATCATGGTCTTCTGGTCCTTACAGTCTTCCCACCTCCCCATCGGAGATGTCCCTGAGCCTTAGGTATGGAAGGTACATTGTACGAATCAGGACTGGGCACCCAGCTGTCATTTATCCTCTACATTGTGGCCAGTTCTAGATCTCTGTAACAGTTTCCAACTGCTGAAAAAAAAAATCCTTTTTGATGAAAAAAAAATTATTTGCAAGAGCCACACTTATAATATCCTTATAAATATTTAGAATGCAATTAGAAAATAAATTGGTTTAGGAAAATGGCAGAAATAGGTTCTCCTCTGGGGTCTGTGACCCCTCCAGCCATGAGTAGTTGGGTAGGTTTACTAAGCATGAATTCTCTCCTAATTAAGTAGCTACTAGTTACTTCCCAAGATAAAAATGGCACTTTTGCAGCACTGGGACTTCCTGCCTGGCTGGTCAATGTGGTGGGTTATAAGCTTTACAGCTGTGTAGGATTATTGATTGCTTTCCGCCTTTGCAGCCTGCATAGCAGGTTTTGACACTGTGTTCTCAGGGAGGAGGCGGCCACGTCAGTCCTAGCTTGATTCTTCCAGGTGAATTGTGTGGTGTCTTCAGCAATAGGGTCTTACCTTCAAATTATGGAGGCATGTGGGGGGCAATGGCAATAGCTTATGTCATTTGGGGGACTCTTATGTTCCCCTGACTGGCAAATAGAAGCGATTCCCCATGCCTGGCACTGGGATTTTTGTTAGCGTCTATGGCTCTTGCAAGGAACATCATCACCCTATGTGATGTCACTCCATTTAAATTATAGATGAGTCACATAGATAGTTTATATGTATTTTTAAGTAAGTTTAGAACACAGTGTTTCCTCATGGCCTTTTCCAACCTCCCTAGTGTTGTTGCCCATCCTTTCTTCCTCTCCTTCTGTATTATCCTCCCTCTCCCCTCCTTTTAGAGGGGATAGTAGGACACAGGTACCATAAAAGGAATAATGGGAAAGATGGGGGAGGGACTTTAATTGGGGGTGGGAGAGGGGAAGCAATTTTAAGCACATTTAAATGGAATTGATATTTTTAAAAAATAGAAGAAAGTGATTATATTCTAAGAATATTAAATTCATCAGATTAAATCCAGAACACAGATTTCAGTCCAACAGAGGACAGAAGACTATTCATCATTGCCGTATAAACCTTGGACTTTGGTAGTTGGAATCAAGACTAACTGACTATCCAGCTTAAAGTTATGCTGAGTCTAGTTTGAGGAAATGTTGCCACATAGCCCCGCTAATTAGAATTAAACTTCACCATTTATGTGTTGGGCCCTGAACATTGGAACAAGACTGGCATTGAAACAGAAGGTATATATCCTAGAATACCTCTTTAGCCAGAGCAGAATTTTAAGCCACAGATAAATGGTCTTTGGTAGTACACTTTGTGACTCAGTCTCAAATCTGCCCCCACCCAACAGTCCACCCGATAGCTCTTGCCCTATCTGGGACACCCCACCACCCCGCCACACCCCCACCCCCCACCCCCACCCCACCCCCGCCTTACCTGGCTTGATCTACCATCCTGCTGCTATTATCTGACAAATCTTTCAAGGCCCAGTTGTCTCTGCATATCGGATTTTATTCCAGTTTAGCGGCCACAGAACCTGTCCTTCTCAGTGGTCGATCCGTTAGCCGCACGGCACTGAGGGGAAGGTTAACTTTTCCCTTTGGTACTCATGACCCCAGGGGGTGTATAAAGGATGAGATTTCTGCTTGCATCGAAGAAAATGCTGGTTTGAGTTCTCCCCAGAGAGCCTCTCTAAGTGTAAATGTGAAAAGGTTCGCTCAGAAGACCTGGTGGGGATCCCCTTTAGAGAGAATGGCCCGAGATTCCAGTGAGGCTCTGTCACATGGCACATCTCAGCAAAACATGAGACAGGAACTAGGAAGTCCGGGAAACATTAGTAACTGGCACCCAGTTATTGCAATCAGGTTTTATATGTCTTAGTCTGAAGGTTCATGACATGATTATGTTCTCATGGCCTTGTGGCTTTAAGCACACAGCATTGTGTGTTCAGTTGGCTGTTGTGTGCTGGAGAGGTCTCACGTCCGTAAGACTCACTCTTCTCTCATCCCAGGAACCCTGGGCTCAGCTAAGTGTGTGCCCCTTTGTCCTTTCAGTGGACCCTCCAAACTCGTAGGAAGATCTGTTGTGTATCAACATCCATGACTTAATTTGATTTTGTCCTCTATGTTGTCAGGATCCTTCTGTACTGAACAGCGAGACTCTGGCGGGTAGCAGTAGCCGATGTTACTCTTTAGCTAGAGATAGAGGGGACTTTATAATAGCAATTGAAGTATTCGTTGGGGATATTTGAACTCTCATTCTGGACTACAAATAACAAATAAATGAAAGCAAGTAAGTACACGTATTAAACAGTACACAACCCCCTTAAAATCATGTCTTGCTCCATGGGCACATGATTGAAGTTAATGCTCTAGCAACGGAAACTGACAAGATAGTGACATTGGAAACCTGGCTCTGTCCCTTTATCTGCTCCTTAGATAAGGAGGAGTCAGCTCAACAGACTCACTAGAAAAAGATTAGTCAGCAAAAACAATAGTAGACTATAAGAAAAATGAAAGAATAGCCACCCTCTGTCCTGCCCAGAGTAGAGATGGGAGGAGAAATAAGGGACACGGACCATCTCTAGAAGTCTCTGAGTTTTGGTGTTGGAGACAGGAATGCAAGGAAAGCTTGTAGGTATGAGACTCTACCGTGCACTCATGAGTCTGCCAGTGCATGGCAGCAGTTAGCATGCAACAGGGGTGCTGGGTGAGCAACTGCACAGATGTGGGGGTGGACCACTGGGCAGGGGCTGCCTGGTGTGTGGCACAGACTCCGGGGTCTTCAGTCAGCCAGGGCTGAGGAAGGGATGAGCCCCCGGGGGAGATGGCGGCATGGCTGGATATGAAAGAAGTGGCAAGACTTGTATTTCACCACCAGAGGCCAAAAGGACTTATGGCTGCAGGAAACAAGGGCCATTTCTGTGGAGTACTGGATGCCTGGCAGTATATAATAAAGGCTTGGCTCAGGGTCTACTCCCCATACCCCACCAAGGACTGGGGCGACTGGGATGCAGTTGTAGGAAGAGAGGTCTGTAGTTGGAGTTCGCTCTGCCCATGACCTTGGGATATCTGTCCTGATAGAGGCCGTGCTTCTTATTTGCCTATGTGACTGCTTACAAGGGAGGAGAAAGTGGGTTGAGCTCTCTTGGGTGGTGAAAACCGGATCAGGTGTCATGAAGCAGCATGTGATCTGTCCCCAGCTTTCCAAGGACTCTGCAACTGGATTTACCTTATCGTGTGTCAGTGAGTCTGTTTTCCCCATAGAACCCCTTAATAAATTGATAGATATAGACCATTGAGGCTCTCATTACAGTGGTCTGAACATTTTCTAATCAACCTTTGTCTAAATTACTGAATTGAGCCCAATTTTTAGTTGGATTAGACATTCAGTTACAGTAAAAACTATTGCATCAGATGTGATCAGAATCAATTTTTTAAAAAGTGATTAAAACAGAAGCATAAGTAATGTATGAACCCATTTATAACTTAAACATTTTATGCTAATTTAGTGTAAATCTACATTAGAAATCTTTTCATGTAGGGCTGAGACCTTTTTTAAAAAACTTTTTTGCTTATTTCTCTTCCAGTTAGAGCTCTCAGCGCTGCTTTCTAGAATAAACCTGCCTTCTAACGGAAAATCTACAGCTTCAACCTGTGTTTCTGGGCTGGGTCAAGAACTCTTTGGGATACTTGCAAAGAAATTTAAGGGTAGAAACTTAGTTTTCTACACACACACACACACACACACACACGCACACACACACGTGCATATATATATAAAATCAACTTGACATCTCATTGGTTGTGTGTGTGTTTTTCTGACCTGTCTCTCCTTTCAACACGAGGCCTCCTCCACTCTGCCTATAGACCGCATTGGAAATGTTTGAGCCACTTTTGTTGGGGAAGTAGCTTCTTGATTGGGTCCAAGCTGCAAACTCACTGATGAGTGGTTTCCCTGTCAGATGGACACATTTGTGTTTGCAGCTTATCCCTTTCTGCTTCCCCCTACTCTACCTCTGCTTCTGCCCAGCTCCAATAGTCGTCTTGTTTAACTCTTTCACACTGAATGTTCTTTGAGCTTCTGAATGGAGACCTGAAACTTCTAGTAAGGCAGAGGATATAGTAAGTAACACAGAGCCGACCTCCTTCCAGGCTGGATGATGGAGCAGAGAGCAACTTTGTGCTGTTTGGTTTAGTATTGTTTACTCAAGAGCCAATGTTGCTCACTTGCCAGACACTGTTAAGGCTGATTTCTGGTCTCTTTATTGACACACTTTTGAATTTTACTTTCAGAGTATTTGATGGGCAGAATTGATGAAACCCCCAAACGATTTGAACCAATATGTTCACTTCTATCTCTAGTATAAACCCACTTGGTCATGCGTTCCAGCTGTTCCAGCTGTGAACCGTGCCTGAGAGCTATGTAATAGGAAACTATCGTAAAAGGTATAGTATCAGCTACTGGTCTAGCATTGGTTTTGATGCCTTCAAAAGGCTTAGAAATTGAAACCCAGTTTAAAACATGGCCCATCTTATTTGTAAGTAGGAACAGAAATGTCAGTTGAGAGTGTAGTGTGACAGATGTCAGGAAAATGTGTCCCTCTACCGATTTGTGCCGTTATCCCTGGGAAGCTCAGGGAAGGAAGGAAGTCTTTCCAATCCAAATTTCCCTCCTGATAAAACGTTGGCACGAGCCTTTCTAATCCTAGGTTTCGAGTCTTAAATTTTGCTAGATGGTGCATACATTAAGAGTCTGATGCTTTAAATATCATCATATTGCTTCCAGACGCCTGAGGGTTTGACATGCAAATTAATGAATGTATGCCATTCCTCCCCCCCCCCTCCATGTATGAATATGTATGTGAAGTGTATGCCACCTCAGTCATTCATAGCAGAGAGTCAGAGGTACAGTCAGTCCCTTCCTAAGCCTGTCTTTTCACACTGTAACGGGAAGGGCTCATGTTGGATTTCAACTCTTCCTGGGTGCAACATTCTCTTAGTTTACTAGGAAAGAATTTTTGAGTTCACGCGTTTGTTTGTGCCCTTCATACACAGACTAAGGTTTTATATCTTGAGAGTCTAGAATATGGCTCCCATATGCATAATTCTTGTTGCATTTTAATATATGTAAAGAAGTAGTTAAGATTAAAGTCTTTTTGACTAAATTCCTCGTGTATATCTAAACTCAGTCTTTACCACTGCTATTCCCGCCAATACCAGTGCTTAGAAATCTCAGATAAGAAGCTACCTAACACAACAGTGTTACCCTTTGGACTCTAGTAACAGCTGTCCCTGGCTCATTAACAGAAGGCTTGGTCTTGATTGTGATCTGAGAGCCACAAGGCTGATTTCCAAGTCTCCACCCACTTTCAAGAAACTGCCCCTCTACTTTCCTATAGGCTTTCCATGTATCTGAACCCCAGTTGTCAGAAGAGGGACATGAGGGCCAGAGAGATGTTTCGGTGGGTAAAGCTCTTGCCTTAAAAGCCTTGAGGACTCATTTCAACCCCCAAACCCATACAAAGCCAGATACAGTAACACGTATCTGTAGGAGAGCAGGGAGAATTCTGGAATGCTCACAGGCCCTAGCCAGGCCTACATAGGCACACACCAAGTAACCCTGCCCCTGTGATTCAAGCTTGGCCTCTGGCCTCCACACGTGCACTGTGACATGCACATGCCCACATTTACATGTGTGACTTGCACATGTAACTTGCACACAGATCTGTGTGTGCATACACATGCACATGCAACATGCACACACACACAAGAGCTTTTTAAGAGAAAAGACAGGATCAGTCAGTAGCTTTCGTGTGTGCATATACACACACGATCCCTCATATGCTATTTCTTCCCCAGAGCCATGATGAGCTGTCATTAGGCTTAATTCTGCCTCTGACCACTGGCATGTGAGCCCAAACTAGTCTTTGCTCCTTTTCTCAGCTCTCACACCCCATTAACACTGAAGCTAATTTGTCACAGTGACACCAAGGAATGTTATTATTCAAAGCTGAATTTAAAAAGGGAATTTATAGAAAACAAAACCAATAAGCCAAGCAGCCCTGACATTTAATTTTCTTGGAAACCTTTCCCATTGAACTAGGCAAGTCTGCACACTACATGTTTTCAAAATGAAAAGTAGTGTTGTAGTAAGGTAATCTCGTATAAATGATGAGTAAAGCCTTGGAAAGAGGATGTGTGCTGTGAGTGTTCCTCCCCTTCTGTCCCTCCCCTTCCCTTCCTGTGACTGTCCCTCCCCTTCCCTTCCTGTG